>BSQZ01000001.1:11506499-11798999 GCA_033239005.1 Lamellibrachia satsuma | reverse complement strand
TCTATGATTGTTAGAGCTCTTTTGCTACGTTTGAAAAGTCAGGTGATATCCGACAAAGTCAAAGTGTGGAGTCGGAGACGACTAGCATAGCCGTGGCTCGTTCGTCGATCGGTCATGGTGTTGACAGCGAAGTATAAGGTAAACCGACGAAGTACTCGAAATAATGCTGACACAATTGTTGGTGTCTTTAAAACAGAAATTGTGTAGAATTTGTTAAGTACACGAGAGTCCTACAGTACCAGAACTGTCTGGCGAACATAATCGTAGTCGGGCCAGTCTGATCCTGATTCCTGGCCTTGGCTTGGCCTAGCAATCCGAATCATGACATGGCACAAGCCACCCGGATCTACAGATGAATCAAAAAGAAAAGGACACTAATTTCTGGGAAATGCGCGAAATAGCAAGTACTAATAAAGTCTTTTGTCCACTTCATAAAAGTGATAAAACAAAGTAACGAAAATAGCAAAATGAGCAACACCAGGAATTAGGTTAAAGGGCATAATTATGAAAAGAAACTCATTAAAGTTACAGAAACTAAACTGTAAGTGTAGCAGACAAAGATAAATGTGTCTACAGTTACATTAGACACAAATAAATATACCCAATGATACCACTAAGCTATTAGTTTCTTGATATGGTCGAAGTAGGTAAAGTGACAAAAGACATTGTAATTGGAAAGGTTTTCTGGAAGTATTTTACACATGATGGGCAAGGCTACCCAGTAGCCTTTTTATAATTAGCCGATATGTTATATCAGTCTTCATGAATACAGTGTTTTATGTTTGTAGGGCTTGCATATCTAATTATCTATATAATATAGTCAGGCAAACATATACCACTATCTGACTGACGAATTGCATACATAACTTCATGCATTGCTGTTTATTTGATTTCTTCAAAAATTTAAACTGGACTGAAGCCACAGATCTTATTTTGTCGGATTATGAAATATGTTTATTAATACCAGTTTTCCACATGAAAAACTCCTCTCCACGGCAAAACTGTAAGTAAATAGTACAGTTCAAAGTTATATTTATTATACCGGCAGATAACATTTGTTCAGTCTAAGAATAACATATCTGTTAATGTAAAATTTCAGTTCAAAGTTATATTTATTATACCGGCAGATAACATTTGTTCAGTCTACTTTGCCTCAGTCTACTCAGCTGCAAATGAGTACAAACACTGTTTGGAAGGTACCTGCGATGGACTAGTGTCCCGTCCAGGAGAGTCAGTATAACTGCACTCTAAGTTGTTTCGCACTACAGAAACCAGGTTTAAGCACTGGCCATATAAGCCTTCATGGCAATGCCTGGGGGATGAGTTTACCTTACCTCACAGAACTTGTAAAAACTTTGATTGGAGTCAGTAATTGTATAATAATTTCCAGGTTTTCAGTTTGAGAAATATGGCCTTTATGTAAACCTTCATTGTACACTATTTTACTGAATTTAAATATTTTTTTATGTGAATGAAAGCCTGTACTCTTGAACTCTTGGTGGGCACACATAGATGGAGTGCAAAGTTCACAGCACAGATGTGTTTCCTATTGTACGAACTGAAGGTAAACCTTCACTAAGTTCCTGTCGTGTATGAGTGTTCATCCAAAAATATTAATTTAAAATTGAAGGCCTTGTTTTAAGGTTTTCCCACTGAAATAATTTCCTATATAATATAGCATTTTATGTTTCTATGTTTTCTTTTGTAGTATATATTTTAGGTCATGTTATCAGAGTTGCATTATAATCCAAACATAACTAAATCGTTCCAGGTTGTACTTTTATGTTTTAAGTACTGTGTACAGTACTTATGTTATAGTTATGTTATAAAAGTACAATGTGGAAATACTGTGTTTAGAATAATTGTATGTAACATTCTGTTAGTTGACTCTAAAAATATCCACCTAGGAGCCAGGCAGAAGTAATACTGTGTGTGTGCACATGCAAGGTTTTGTGAACCCACTCGACAAGCTTGTGTGAACACACAGGCAAGGCTTGTGTGAACACACATGACAGGCTTGTGTGACCACAGAAACTGGAACATTTCAGGCTGCAGTTTTGATGAGTAGACATCACACTTTGTAAACAATAGTCACGCTGATCGCATAATCTCTTCAGTTTGAATGCACCATATGGCCATGCCACACTATATCTACTCCTGTTTATTGACTTATATTGAAGAATGTGTCCTGCCATTTGTGACAACCACCTAAATGACGTTAGATTACACTACCAGTTAGTCGGTCTGGTTATGTCTCCATGCTAAGGATTAAATCAAAGTAACATTGTCCTTTCAAACCTTTTAACAACACCAGTTGAATGTTTTACTACGTGTCTTTATTGGGTTCTATTTATATTTTTGGTATTTGGCGAACAAGCGAAAGTGATGACAGTCTTCCGGAAATGTGGGTGAATGTTTAAAAAATTTAACAAGATTTATTACAAATTATTTTTCATCCAAAGCCAAAACCCCGGATATATCGAGAGACAAACGATTATTCATCTAGATGTGTAATGAGATATTCGTCAGTTTTGTTATTAAATGTATTCACACTACTAACATTTACATAATTAGTTGTGGTTTGTGAACACATCTGGTAGGCCAAGATGTTAGAATAGATATATTTTATACTACAAGGGTGTATATTATAAAATATTTTAAGGTAAAACCGACCAGACTATGTACCTTTGATATCTTTCTCAAACACACACTTTTGGAAAGTAACTAACAACATTCAACATGTATGCTTTCATACATCCAACCTGCACTGTTCCTCTACTAGTTAGTGCTAGTTTGTGTCCTCTAGTTCCACTTCCATCGATATTTTCACAACGATTTAGTATGTTAAAAAAAATCTATATGATCTCTTCTTAATCTACTCATCTCTAGTGTTGATTTTGTTCAGTTCTGAAATCAGATTTATTGCTCTCCTTTATATTATATCTAACTGATCTGTGTCCCATGTTTGCTGAGTTTATCCAAATATAAAGCTGATTACCTTTAAGTTAACGGAAACCAAATGTCAGTGATATGAAAGACCCGTTCATTGTTGACAGAACACCAACAGAGAAACGGTAGACAAGACTCCAGCGGAATGACTGTATCCATCTTGCGTCAACGTGCTTGTCGAGATCACATCATGTGAATGTGTGTCAGTGCCTGTAGTGTTGACACTGGCAATCCAACAAGCATGTATTTGTACTTGAGTTCCCCCCACCTGTCGACTGAAGTACCTGGGGTGATACTGGTGGATGGCTGCACTCCGATGCTCGGCAGTCAAACAGCAGTGTCCGATGAGAGCGGACGTCCAGTTGAGGTCGTGCTCGAGCCAGCAGTCTGGTTCAAAGTGCTTGTGTTAGACTCGATCAGTATTGACTGTCGAAATCAGAAGATCTCGTGGAGTTCATCAGTGCCATTGCCGCACCCTGAGCTCTCTCAACGCAGCCTCGACTACGTGGCTGGTTATCATAGCAGCGCTATCATGGCAAAGGTTGATGAGCAGAAGAAGCGACTGTCAGAGTCGATGTACGTCGGAGGTGAGTGCTTTGGCTATGAGAACGAACTGGATGAAGTTTTTGACACTGTGCAAGAACTGCTCGAAAGCTACGCCAGCGGACTTATATCAACCGAACAGTTCCGCAGTGGCATATTCCAGCAACTGCATTGCTACGTTCTGCCCTCTATCAAGCTGAGTACAGACGACCTCGCAAATCTCGAGCGTGTGTTCAAAGAACAGGAGCAGTTCATCGATAAAGCCAATGACGCGATCCTTAAACAGGACGCACGGATCGAATCCGTCCAGTCCTCGATGCGTCGACTGCGAGAGAAGTTTGTTAATGAACTGAACAGTGCCAAGAAGGTGCCACAGTATTCTGTTGAGTTTGCCGATCTCCTCCTCAAACATTTACAGGAGGACGTCGGGAAAGTGTGGGAGGAACTAGACAATCTACAGAATGCTGTTCAGACTGCGAAGTCACTTGGCGGTGATATAGCTGCCGCACGGAAAGCGCGGGATGCACAGTTTGAAATCTATCAGAAGCTGTTGCTCGCTCGTGAGACCTTGAAGGAATACCTGGAAAGAGCAATTGCTGCCGAATCATGCAGTGAGGGCGCCACTGTATGCATTCTAAGTTTGTCTAGTCCAAAGCGACATGGAAAGACTCGGATAGTGAATGATCCACTACACAATATCTACATTGAAATGTACCACAAGATACAAGAGGAGAAAGGGAAGTTATCTGCACTCATTGACAGGAAAGTCTTGGTGATTAGTGTGAAGGAAGCAATCCGGTCAGCGATCGACGAACTCACGAGTGACAGTGAAACATTCGGTGTCGACCTGGACCGAACCGGACGACAACGCGCCACCGATGTTCTCTGTAGGTCGACGATTCCAAGACAATGGCTGACAATGACCGAGCAGATATCGAACCTGTTGACTGGGTATGGTGAGCTCGCCCAGGAGTTCAAGAAATTCACCACCCAGGTGAACAGCGTGTGTGAAGCTGCCCTGTACGAGAAGCGGCTGAAGGAAATCTTACCACCTGATGACAGTTCTGACACGGCTAGTATGTGTAGTACAGACAGTGGCATCCTAAGTCATTGTTGTGCGACACAAACGCATAGCATTCCCATGGTGGCGCCATACTGCAGAGTCATCGACGTACGACACATCGACAGAGCAACACTGAAACGGGGCAGATACAAACGGAGCAAGTCGCAGCGACACACGATCGACATAATCCGAAACACCGACAGCGGGATTGAAAGTGACGTGTCGTCGAGTTTGCCGGTGCCATCGATGCAGTTTGCTGCTAATGAATTCTCCTGCTCGAGTTCTCTGCCTGGCGAAACAATCTCAAACAAGTCGCACAAGGTAAACCAACCACCAGGGGGTACTGAACATCTTCTGCTACTTGACGGGTGGTTCGGTGCGAACTCCAACTTTGTCATGGTACACGATTCGCAGCGGGATTACTTGAAGAAGACTGTTGAGAATCTGAAGACAGATATCCACGCTCACTTTGAGAACATGTGCCATCATATACAGACGGAACTGCACCATGCTAACTTGACATACTACAGGAAGGTGTGGTTATGCTATGAGAGCCACTTCTACGAGAAGACCATGCCGAATCTGACGCAACTCTACGAGCAGGCGTATGTGTCCACTGTCCACAATTTGGCTGACTCCATTCCGACGCTGATTCCGGCTGATCTCGGGCTCAGTGGCAGCCTAGCAGAACACTTGCTTTCTGAGAAGACGCCATCATCGTTGGCATCATCAGTGCCTTCATCGTCGTCGGTGTCACTATCGTCGCTCATTGACCAGGTGAATGACATGCCACTGTCGGACAGTCCCCTATTCATGTTCTATGACAGGAATCTTTCATCAGACTTGGATGAGAGCTCTCCTAAGCATCAGTTGGACTCTCCTAACCCTCTGGAGGACTCTCCAAAGGATCTGGGGGATTCCTCTAAGTATCTGGGGAACACTCCTAAGCCAAGTGTTATTTGCAGGAAGAATAGAATAACAAGATCGCGTCCAGTGTCTCGGTTGATCGAGTCGGACAATACATCAGAATCTGACACAACGTCGCAGCCATTGCCGGCTGCACCAAGCGATCATGTAAAGTGTGTCACCGTCCATGTTCCAAATGCTGTGACCGTCGTCTACGATCGAAGAACATGGCCGCTGATGCAGAGAACGTCAAGTCATGATGACAACATTGAGTGTGCCGTGGACGCCCTCACGGTTGACTGCGACAGTGCGCCATCATCAAGCATCACGAGCAACGAACCACGACTGCCGCCCGAACAGTGCATAACTATGAAGCCAGAATGGTTGAAGAACTTTGCCGATGCAATGAACAGCATCGCATGCGTCGTCAGCGAGACATCGCCCCTGCTCAAGTTCCAACATCTGACGTGTTGCCTTCGAGAGATCAACCAACAGTTGTCGCAGCTGCAGAAGTCTCTCCAGCGCCAGCCAATCGGAGCATGCTCGGACGATCTCATCGATGTTCTCGTCATACTGCTGTGCAACAGTGACCCGTGTTGCGTCGCCCAGTTGTACCCCCATCTCACCCTACTGGCCGACCTGATGCCCCCGTTCTTTGAGGGCGGACACTACAGTTTCTCTCTCGTGCAATTTTCGGTTGCCTTCCAGTTTATCCAGGACACGCTCGTGATGAAGAAGAAGAAGTTGGCAGATTCACATGATGGTGAAAGACCGTAAATGTTACAGAGACTAACTACATGCGTCTGTGATGCATGCTGGCAGTTTCAAACATGACCACTCAAACAGAGGTACTGAGTTAAATAATCAGGAGGAAGGAAAATAAAGGAAAGAGGGTGTGGGGGGGGTGAAGGAGGTATCTCCCCTCCATCAGTAGAATTTTTTTTCTGAAGGTCTCCCATTTTACGTATTATGTAGCCATTTTTTTTAGAAAATGTTTTTTTTATAAAGGAAGAACATTATTTGAAATGGAAGGAGAAGCAGGTTATATGTGAAAAAAAGAAGATCTTCCCAAATCAGGAGACTTAGCACCTCTGTACAGGGGGCTGAGGGGGCAACCCAAAAGTATGTCATGTTGTCCTGTCTTAACTGTGGCTGTTTGAAAGTGAATCGCACAAGAACATTGCACTGACGTGAAGTGACCCGTTCAGTTGTACAAACATTATTTTATATATGTTGCGTATGAATCACATGGAGACTGTAATCTGTGAAAGGTTGACGTGGTCTGCCTATACTGCTATTGTATATTATAAAATTAGCAGGTTTGAACAGGGCCAAAACATAGCAGATGTTTATATTTGTTAGTGACACAGTGTACATATTGTATGCCAGATATTTATAGTTGTTTGCTGTTCCTAACTTAGAAATGCTGTTGTAGTAAGAGATGCAACACATCTGCCAGAATAGTTAGCAAATGCAACACATTTGAATGCAAATGTCTTGGTTTATTCAAATTATGAAGGTGCAGCAAATGTAATTTTGAGCATCATATTAAAATTCCAGTGTTTTGGTTTATTCAAATTATGTAGGTGCAACAAATACCATTTTGTACATCATATTCCAATGCAATTTTTTTGGGTCACATTGAAATGCAAATGTTTTGGCTATGCAATTTGTAAATGTATTTGAATTGATTTCAGATATTTTGTTTTTATATTAAATTTGTGTTATATTTGGAACAAAAACATAACGACAACATAACAACAGTAACTGAGTTACCTGTGCTAACAGAAACATTGTAGCGCACAGTCTAACAATAATAATTATTCAGACAATTATGTCTGCATTTGAAATGCATTTAATTGGGCATTTGAAAATAAAATGTTTGGTGGTTGCATTCAAATGCAGATATTTAGGGTTTGCATGCAAATGTACTGAAAGCATCACAGCTACCTTTGAATGCATATTCAAATGCTCAACATTCATTTGTGAACTCATTTGCATTTGTTAACAAACCTGCTTTTGGCAGATTGTGTCTTTCAAAGGCTTTCATTGTCTGTGAACCACCGTCGATATAACTACCACTTTTGTGAGCCTAGAAACATATCATTCTATAATATTTTTAATGTGTGATATAAATACTAATATTGAATGTTTATGAAACTGAATGGATGTGTTGCTTTTTCCACAGATGTTGTAGACTTGTAATGTATTTTTGTACATGTCTGCTATTTATTGTATTTACATGTTCGTCCACGGAACTTGATATGTGATTGAACTTGTTAGTGTTTGTGAAACTTCAAAGTTTGTTTTATCACCGAACAGGTACTGGTTGTCTGTATGATGTTGACACATTAAAAGGTACTGATACCTGCATTCTAGTTCATAGATTATTTTTCTTTGATCAGTAAAATATAATGGGGAATTAACTCCTTGTATGCTTTCGTTACAGTGCATGCCTCTGTATTAATCACAAATAATGTGATTTGAATATTGTTGGGTTGGCTGTATTCACACCACTGGTTGGTTAGTGATAGAGACCACCTCTCTGTCAGTATAAGACAGGTTATTTACTCCCTGTGTGGGATATTTTACCCTTGCATAGACACCAGGTAGAAGGGACCAATGGCTTTTAGTGTCTCTTCCAAAAGACACAAACTTCTATCTGCCTACCCATATTCTAGTTGCTAGATGAGTCAGCTAGTTGTACCCAACTTTAATTAAATGACTGGGTGTATCGCTGGCCTTGGGGTCAAACCCTGTACATCCTGGTCACGAGGCCTGGGGGTCAAACCCTGTACCTCCTGGTCACAAGGCTTGGGGTTCAAATCCTGTACCTCCTGATCAAGAGGCCTGGGTGGTCAAACCATGTACCTCCTGGTCACGAGGCCTGGTGGTCAAACCATGTACCTCCTGGTCACGAGGCCTGGGGGTCAAACCCTGTACCTCCTGGCCACAAGACCTGGGGGTCAAACCCTGTACCTCCTGGTCATGAGGCCTGGGGGTCAAACCCTGTACCTCCTGGTCACAAGGCCTGGGGTCAAACCCTGTACCTCCTGGTCATGAGGCCTGGGGTTCAAACCCTGTACCTCCTGGTCACAAGGCCTGGGGTCAAACCCTGTACCTCCTGGTCATGAGGCCTGGGGGTCAAACCTTGTACCTCCTGGTCACAAGGCCTGGGGTACAAACCCTGTACCTCCTGGTCATGAGGCCTGGGGGTCAAACCCTGTACCTCCTGGTCATGCAAGCACCAAACCATTCAGCCGCCACGCCATTTTATTGTAACCATTTGCAGGATAATGACATCTTACAAGGTAGTATTATATTGATAACCTACTTATCTGCCATGCTACTTAATTACTTTCTGCATTTTCATCATAATCAAGAGTGTTGCCTGGGAGTTTTGGGTAAATCACCCTTTTCAAAAACAGACTAGGAAAATTAGGTGATTAATTGCTAGTTGCTACAGAACCACCCATAAAAGAAGAATTGCAAGATTGCCAGATTTTTGGCTTACACAGTAAAACTAGAGTGGATGATTAGAGTGGATGAGCTGTCTATTGACAATAGCTCTGCGTCGTGTTATTCGTATTAACACAAACTCTTCACAGTATAGACCAAGGGACTCGTGTCCAGCAGTTAAGTGGACACTTCACTTTGAGGAAGTCCAATTATTAGAGAAGCACCGTAAGGAAAGTGGCTGACAGAACGTGGATGATTTTTTGAAGTGGTTGCATTGTGTATACTTTATTTATACCCTCTAGTTTAGTGACTGTACCAGGAGGAAGCAGATATTTATATGCATATAGAAAATCACCAAATGCTAATTTCCATTCAGTGTATATAATTCCACGTTCCTCCAATATTCATTGTTCAAAGCACATTATATTTAGCCCCTGCCAGACCTGTTCATGCAAACACTATTCCAACTTTTAGTGAAGCACAAATCTACTTTTTTCCGACATTTGTTGAAAAGCTTGCATTTAGACATGGACAAGTTTCCATTCCTTAATACTGCTGCAATGAAAGTTATTCCTGGATTTCAAACATTGGCGAATGTGTTATGTGAAGGATATATAATAATATTAATTAATAATAATTTTTATAAACCGCTGTATATTTTGAATAATAAATTATGATCAGATGCGCATCTGACTAATGTACATACTATAATAAAAAACGTGCTCACACAGTTAACACATGTTGCACATTTGCTAGCAGCATTAATATGTTTAAAAACAAGGTTGACACATATCTCAGGAGGGCAGATTACACAGATTAAAAATGTTGGACTCTCGATAAGCCAATGGTTTTAAATTTGATAAAAGGTATATACAGTGCACTATATGTATGTATAAATTATAAGTATATTATATTATATAAATTATAAGTATATTATATTATATAAATTATAAGTATATTATATTATATAAATTATAAGTATATTATATCGTAATTAATTAATAAAAATGTAATACAGGAAAACTGCATTAAAATAAGGTATTTTAAACTGGCCATGTGTAAAGCACTGCTCGAGAATACAGTAATAAGAAATAATAACATGGAAGTGGCAATATATTTCATTGACCTTTTTCTTATGACTTGGTATGATTGTTGCAGATATAATGTGCATTTCTGCAGAAAATATGTGTCAATATGAAATGTGTAAAATTGTAAAGGTCATAATATGTTGATGTGTATTCTACGCCTCATTCAGGGACATATGAAACACTCGTGACCAGAGGATGTTTATCTCGCCAAGTAATTGATCAAACTACTCGAGCATGAAAGTTAAAAGTAGCGAGTTCATCATTGAAGATTGTACTCAAGTTTGAGTATCTGAATACAACATTTATGTGTAATAAGTAACGAGTAATTTAATACTTCCATATTTAATTAAAATTATGTGAATGGGTAGAGAAGTGAAATATCAGGGCGACTTACAAAATATTATTTAATAAGATACAGAACCTTCACAATCCATCCGTACCTGGCTATGTACAGTGTCAGATATATGTGAACAAATAGTCTTTGTGTAGTAATTGCAGTTTTGCTTAATACTTCCCAGAGAAGTCAACTTAGTGTTGGAACGAACACATATGCCAGGGGGTGAAGTACAAAACACTTTGAGCGGTCTCAAAGACTACCGGTAGATACTGCGCCATATAATAACTTATCTTTACCATTCTTGGAAAGAAATCCAATTTGTAGGCATCTGTGATGACATAAAAACCATGAATCGCATGCCTGACGTCTGTCTGAAGATAATCGGTTTCTTTTATGTTGCCATGATCTACTATCATGGCATTGCACAACTGTGCCTTTTATACTACGGTTTCCAGAGAATCTCCTCAGTTAAACTGTAATAATTTTATTTACATTTTGCAATATTGTATATGTACCTGAAATAAAGTTCTTTTCCATCTATTATAATCTTTCTACCTTGTAAATTGTTGTTATGCAATATATTGTTCTTTTTAACATTAATGTTTTTTCTATGTGATCAAGTATTCAGGCAACCCTTGGTGTTTGCAAACCTATTTGTAATGAACTGTGCAGCTGTTTTGTCTATGAGATATTTTTGGTGTGGATTCCAAAATGGTATGGGTTGCAGACCTCCAATGAGGGAGGAGGAGCCTGGGTCAGTGGTTGTTATTGTTAATAGCAGCTTGGCACCAGTTCTGTACACTTGACTGGATCTGCTGGCTATGCCAGTCATGTAGGTATGCCACTAACTGTGAAGAATGGGAACTTGTCCAGAAGGTAATCTGCCTGACCTATACTGTGGCAGTGCTTCTAAATATAACACCGCTGTGGTCTCAGCTCGCTTCACTTGCTCTGTTGTAACTAATTAGGACAGAACACTGCTTCAGAAGGCAAATGTGGTACAAAGAAGAAAGAAGGCTTATTTTTGACCTTAGTATATGAAATAATATTTTTTCAAATAAAATGTTACCATAATATGCAGGCATGTACATCAGCACGCACGCACGCACGCACGCACGCACGCACGCATGCACACACACACACACACACACATACTGACACATTCCAACCCGCCTCTTCATTCTTTTCAAAAGGTCATGTCACAAAAGCATGACAATATAACTAGGCAATCTCTTTCCGTTCCTATGCTGCTGCGGTTCAGTTGACTTGTACTAAAATAATCAGGAATGAATGCTGCACTAATTTTTATCCATGATCAGATATCTTGTATGACTTATGTCATTTACAATTGTTTTAAAGTCGAACACTGATTTGAATTTGCCATTTAATTCATTTTGAGACAGTTCCTGTGAGACAAGAATAAAGGACGCCCCTTTTAATCTTGATAATTTTTTTGTTTGATGATTTCGTGAGTTATTGGAATTTAATCATAAATCATACTTGATATATGTTGCAATACACAAAAATGTACTAAACTCGATCTACGGGGTAGTTAAAATAGCTTATTACTAAAGTTTGACAAATGTTTAATTTAATTGCTATGTTCTTTGTTACATATGGTCGTCTATGTTTGTGCCAATTCAGTGCATTACAATGCACACACCAATGTTGTCAAAACTAATCTTTAACATCCGTGTCACACAAGACGATTTACACACGGACAGGGATTATCATTGTAAAGAATGATAATGTTTGTTTTGTGCAATTACTGTCTTCCACATTTAGCCAATAGTGAAACATTTAGAAAACATCCATAGACATGTTGATAACAATGAAGAATTAGACAGATGCTACACCAGAATGCTTCATGCACTGAAGCCAGATGTTGCAGGTCTAAAAAAAAATCAGGGAGTGAAGAATGCGATTTGCTGGCCACAGCTCCAGACGAGAGAATGAGCTAGTGTCTTGATTAGTACACTGGTTACCAAGACACGGAAACCAGGGAAACTTGAACCAACACACCTCACTTACATCAGCATACTGACACAGGCTTGGAATATGAGGAGATGAAGGTGGCAGGAAAATATGAAGGGCCATTGTGATCCAAGGAACCCACTCGACGTAAGCAAAGAAAACAACATCGAGGAAGTGATGGAATGCTGTGTGATTGGTCAACAGAGCACTGGTCAGCATGATTCAAACAAGGAACTGGACTTGGTGACCACTTGCTGCACAATGTAATCACTTCTGTACATAAATCGTCAAACTGTACACCAAATGGAATATGACAGCGCACACTACTTGGTCAGTCGTGATGTTTATGTTTAGCTCTAAGACCCAGTTTAATTGCATGCGCCGGACCTTATAACTAAACAAGAATGTCATGACTATTTAAGTGTCATTATCCAGTTGTATTCCAACAAATGTCCAAGTTGATGCAGGTATCTATACATGCAGAGGGCAAACAGCAGGTTTGACTCTCACTCACGTGGATATAAATTAAGACTTTTTTGTAGAAAGTTAGTTTACAAAACAAAACCAATAAAACTAACAAAATAAAATAGAGATGAGCGAAGGGATGATTTTAAAGCATTGATGTATGACACTATACAAGGTTGGTATCATGGGGGGAGGTTAGCAGTTATTTCATTAGTGTCATACATTGATGTATGACACTATACAAGGTTGGTATCATAGGGGGGAGGTTAGCAGTTGTTTCATTAGTGTCATACATTGATGTATGACACAATACAAGGTTGGTATCATGGGGGGAGGTTAGCAGCTATTTCATTAGTGTCATACATTGATGTATGACACTATACAAGGTTGGTATCATGGGGGGAGGTTAGCAGTTATTTCATTAGTGTCATACATTGATGTATGACACTATACAAGGTTGGTATCATGGGGGAGGTTAGCAGCTATTTCATTAGTGTCATTCATTGATGTATGACACTATACAAGGTTGGTATCATGGGGCGAGGTTAGCAGTTATTTCATTAGTGTCATTCATTGATGTATGACACTATACAAGGTTGGTATCACGTGGGGAGGTTAGCAGCTATTTCATTAGTGTCATTCATTGATGTATGACACTATACAAGGTTGGTATCATGGGGGAGGTTAGCAGCTATTTTATTAGTGTCATTCGTTGATGTATGACACTATACAAGGTTTGTATCATGGGGGGAGGTTAGCAGTTATTTCATTAGTGTGATTCATTGATGTATGACACTATACAAGGTTTGTATCATGGGGGAGGTTAGCAGCTATTTCATTAGTGTGATTCATTGATGTATGACACTATACAAGGTTGGTATCATGGGGGAGGTTAGCAGCTATTTCATTAGTGTCATTCATTGATGTATGACACTATACAAGGTTGGTATCATGGGGGGAGGTTAGCAGCTATTTCATTAGTGTCATTCATTGAAGTATTCTGCATAAAAACATTGTTTTTTCCCCACCACTGTTCATAAGGATGCTGACTTTGAGTGCAGGTGGTTTTACGTAATGATGGTTTAAGGGCCACCTGGCGAATACAAAGTTGCCAAATTTGCACAGAGGTTGAAGTTTCGGGGGGAGGGGAGGGGGTCGTGAAGTTAAATGACACTGGTTTTGTGCAGTGATGTACACCAAGGCTCTCAGATCATCCTTTCACATTTGGCAAGAAATAGCAATGAACGACGGGCTGGGTAACAGAATGGCAACCACAATGGGCTGGGTAACAGAATGGCAACCACAATGAACGACAGGCTGTGTAACAGAATGGCAACCACAATGGGCTGGGTAACAGAATGGCAACCACAATGGGCTGGGTAACAGAATGGCAGCCACAATGGGCTGGGTAACAGAATGGCAACCACAATGGGCTGGGTAACAGAATGGCAACCACAATGGGCTGGGTAACAGAATGGCAACCACAATGGGCTGGGTAACAGAATGGCAGCCACAATGGGCTGGGTAACAGAATGGCAACCACAATGGGCTGGGTAACAGAATGGCAACCACAATGGGCTGGGTAACAGAATGGCAACCACAATGCACCAACATATGGAGAGACACGACCAGGAAGCGTGCAAGATGAAATATTATGGGGATTCTAAACCCAAGAGAGACAGTGGGTTTAACTGGGAGAGACGTCTTCCCAACAGTGGGATGAACACAAGTAAAGAAGCTTAGCTTACAGTAAACATAGCATATTTTTGTGTAGTTTTGTAGTGTTGCCTACAAACATGTTCAAGAATGGCATAAGGATAGTTTATGCATTTCCACATTCACCAGAGCAAACAAGTCATTCTCCTGTGTAAGTGATGTGGCAAACAGTATGTATGCTTGTTATTCAGTACATGTTGATATACTGAGTTCGTGTTCATTAATTGGAAGTGTTTTTCTAAATAACAGAGATGTGACCGTGCTTCTTCATGGAGTCATCTGACAGCCGCACCAATGCAACCAACATAAATCAGCCATCTGGTGTTTAGCAGTCATTGAACCATGACTACATAATTATCAGTAGTTTCTCACTATCCAGGCATTCTTTCACTGTTTCACTCTATGACCCAATCGTACATTGAATGCAGACAGTTTTACTGAACAGAGGACTCTGCTTAACAGAATCGTGGATAATAGAACCATCTGTTTTGTAGAATCAAATATATTGGCTGCGACGGAATCATTCCTATCCCGCTGTATTAAAATGCACATCTTAACTGAACCAGCCATTCAACAGAATCTAGTTACTCAGGCCTGAAGTGAGTCCACTGTGCCATGAAACGTTATCCCACCTTAATCCCCATAGGGAATGTCTTCATTTCAAGAGTAGAAAATAGTAGTAATTTTCACAAGCCATTTTTGTATTATTTAATTTTCACTAAATAACCTAGCATTGGTTTTCTGAGATATATGGGTCGCAATTTCTGAGACATCTGGGTCACAATTTTTGAGACATCTGAGTCACAATTTCTGAGACATTTGGTCGCCACGAATGTGTTTTCCTAACTACAGCTGTTTGTACATATTCTATTTGCCTATGATACAAGTCATACTTGCTCCAGGACACATATCTTAAGTAAAACAACTTCACATTGTGAAATGCTACTTGCAAAATCTATATTAAAAAAACAGCTCTTGGCATGCATATAGATGTCACTGTACTAAATCAGTAGCTCTTGGCTTGCATATTGATGCCATATATTGCAATAGCAGAAATAGCTGTTGGCATGCATATAGACAGCATTGTGTGTGCACTAATAAATAAATATTGGCATGGTTTATAGGCAGTCAACCAGACTGAATCTTTCTGCTTGACAGTTGTGTTGTAATGTGTGTCAGTTGACACTGGTGACTTGACTTTGTTGACAATACAGGGCAGTCATATAGGGAAGTGTGCCAGTTGATACTTCTCTGCTGCGTTGTTCACAATATAGGACACAAAAAATTATATTTCATACAGTACAGATATACACTTGCACCAATGGATGAAAGCACGCACGCATGAACGAACGCACGCATGCACGCATGCAGTAACATTGTTCATTGTCATCTACTATCTAGTTATATTTTACTCTCAAGCATTCTCTACCAGCTGCATTAAAGTTGGCCACAAATATCAAAACTTCCAAATAATTATCTTGAAACTGTCATATTATACGCGAAAAGCATTGGTTAAATTTTGCAGAAAAAGATAATACCAACAATGATAAAATTCTAAATAAGAGGCTTCAACTATTTCTTCTACATATTCTATTGTTGGTAAGGTATTGTCAGTTTCTTCATTGTCATTTGGTAATGCACCAGTTTTAAGGTATTTAATTTAATTTAATAATGATGGTATGTAATAATGACTAAATTAGGTAAAATTACAAACTATAGAACGTCAGTTTCTATATATAATGCAAATAAAGTTCTTCAAAGTATCCCTATGTTTGTTGTTAAGTCCGCGATAACGTACAAAACCAATTATGTATTTGTAATACGTTAATGTTTCCATAACCCCCATTTTGTATATTCAGCTGCCATCAAAGTTTTACTCTCATAATGTGATAATAATAGATTCGCTTTACCCTACTTCATGAAACACAGTCAATACACAGACACAGTAAATTTATTATGGTTGTTTTTATATATTCACACATACACACTTACATAGCAGTTAGTCAGAGAAGAGGCCAAGACAAATATCTTTCTGGCGGAATACTTCGTTGTAACATTGAAGTCTCGAGAAGCATTGAAGTCAGTCACATAATCTACTGGTGAAGACCCGATACTTACCTTTGTTGACACTGCGAGAACAATGGTAACTTTTTTAATCCTCAACAGAGCATATTTATATATACACACCCTTATCCTGTGTACAGTAAAGACTATTTCAGTGATATACTGCAAAACAAATGTTCACAAATTCTTTTTTATAATTAAGTATTTCATAGTGAGAAATAGTTAAACAATTACTATGCAGTCATCAATATACCAGTGCGCCACAGAAGCTAAGTGAGCAGCCAACATGTGTGTCTGAAGGCCAGTTGCTTAGCCAAAGCGGTGTTGTGGCATGGTATCATGGTGTAAGAATCAGTCATGTAAACACCCTCGCGAGACCAATTAGCAAGGCCAATTTGTGGCTACAGTTACATCAGCGGAATTGGGGTTGGCCCAATTTGACCGACAGTGTCAGCGATTTTGACCAGCAGCCAATCAGCGACTGACAGCAGGTATACCCGTCGTGACCTTTCATCAAAGCTAAAGTCGGGATTGGTGCGAGTCAAAATCTAATTCACAGTATCTAGACATATTGCACAATCAATTGAAGCACAGATAACTCGTGTGTAAACAGGCGTTTACTCTGGTTCATACCAGACTACAGCAAGCTACTTTCTTATATCTAACAAAGGAACTGCACATCAAACAGTACAGGTAGGACCAGAGTTATGTTTGACAGGTTTAATGAGGCATCTGGTTATCTAGACAGAAATGCCAACTAAGAACCTGACTGGAAAATGTGTTCCTGCTACAGTTTGATAACAGTAACATTTATGTCCATGCCGTTTATACTGGACTCTTCTTTATACATGTCTGTACAGTACACTTTTGTATAATATTAATGCCATGTACGTTACAATCAAAGAATTAAGAATGTATTACAATACATGTCATGTTTGATGTTACACTCCAAAACAAATATACACTTTCCACAAAGTCCAATAAAATCAGATCTCTTGATTGAAACCAACTTGCCCTAGGTGGGAAGCATTCAACCACCTGGCAAAAGGAGTAATGAAATCGCACGTCACAAATGGTGACAGATCCTGGGTTTATTGCATTTTAGAGCTCCATCCATGAGCGACTGTGCCTTACATCTATGAACCAGCATGCTCCGGCCTTCATAGATCCCAACTTTCGGTTTGCCTGTAAGTCTTATGGATTTTCTTAAATTTGATTGTCTTATAAGCATAGGAGACAAGCTTTTTATGTTATGGGACATGGCCTGTGATTGTCAAATGCCATGCAAACAGAACATCAGTGCAAAACATGTCCGAAGAGTGACTCGCAAATATTTGAGCTGTGCGTAGTCAGCTGTGCCGAAGTCATCATATAGGTTCATTCATGATCATATGGATTTCCGTTACCAGTCTTAAACGTGAGGACCACTCATGGTTGGCATACATGAGCCTATAATATTATGTTTAGATAATCCAGAACACAGTCTTGTGATAAAGCCTCTGCCATTCCCACAAACAAGCATCTTAAAGCAGACACAAAGTGGCTTATTGTTTACAAGACTAAAATTATATATACGCCACACCCATATTGCTATATCTGCAGTAACATGCAGACTAACATTTTAAACAGATTCATTGCTCTTTGAGCCAAAACAGCTTTCATATGCCTTTATTATTTGAGACAACAAAATAACTTTATGCACGTTCTACAATGAATACGCTACTAAACCAGCACCAGGGTGTACTAGAGAGGATGTTCGTGCCAATTGTATGGGACAATCACTTTACCATTGCGTAAATTAGCTTTAAAAAATAAATGTTACTGGTTTAACATGATATTATTTATTTTCATGTCAGGTTGCAAGTTAATTAGTCTATAGGGACTTTCTCGATACCATCGCCAGGGTATCATTGACTGTTAAATGTTCTACCAGCTTCACTTCTGCTAATAGTATCTAAAAAAAATTATTTTATTTAAAAAAAATATGTGCATCATTATAACTGGCTTAGTGGCTACATCCAGTATTATAAACTGAAATATTGACTTGATATAGACTTTCAGACACATGTTGCCTTCAAGAAGGCAAGAACTCAAGAAGTGTACTTCAGATGAAACACGGTACTTCACATGAAACACAGTACATGGTACTTGTTCACTCAGTGAACATATCGCTAATACTTAAGTACATGGCAGCTATATACGTAGCTCACTTCTATGAGAAGAGCCATAGTCCTCCCAGAGAGGGGTCATTCAGTCATATTCCAGACTTGTCTCCCTGTGTTTAGTGGTGCTGATGGTGGTACCTGCATCACCCCCGTCCTTCGTATGCATGTTCACTTTCTGTAGAGTATCATACACTCCGTTCGGTGTGACCCTGTAAATGTACACTTGCAGTTGTATCACAATGCCTATTACGGTGAACATGTAAATAGGCTACGGTGTGCAACAGGCAACACTGCTTTCAGAAATGTGAGCAGGTTAAAACTCCAGGCTGAGTTCATTTTGCACATCATAAATAGAATTAGTTAACACGTTGGTACAAATGAGCCAGCACGTTGTAGTGGATACTAGAGAGGTTAAATTGTTCATGAAATGAATCTGAAATTAGACAAATAAATAAATAAAATTGAAGACATAGGCTTAAAGCAGGGCTCCGGGTTCTAATACAGCGTGGTGTGGAGAGAATGCACAGACAATGTGGTGGCCCTGTTTATTTGCCAACATTTAAATGCTAACTTTAAAAAATCAAAATGTGAGTGGTTCAGTAAATACCACAGTCGTGCCTGTTTCTCATGCCAATATTTTATTAACTGAGTGTTTATATAAAATCTATCCAGATGGCTGAATTAGTAAAACATGCATTAGTACAATCTCTCTGTAATTCCATGTACAAATGTGACATCATGAATGGACTTTGGGCCAAGGTCACTATCCACAAGGGATATAAGCATAGCTTTGTCAGATAGTTTGCAGTTAATTCAAATATGGGCCAAGGTCACTTTGCTACATACACATAGCTATGGTCAGACACATGGTTGTCAAGGCACAGAGAATACAAACAAACATACATGGAATGCTCTCTGCTTCTGTATGTTTGTAAATAGGTTTATAATTACAACTGTTGCCAGTGCTAGCATGGCCTGAATAAACATAAGGAAAAGAAATTCCAACAACTACTGGCAAGCATCCACACAATGTGCACTTTATGAAGTCACGTTCAACATTACTAGAAGCCACTGCATGTTTCCTACACACCAGTAGCTACAATTAGCTCAAGCTTGTATGTACTATGTATGGACCAGTTAGTTTGCAAAATGTATTAAAAGCAGATAGAATCTTTAAAAGTTGGAATAACACTATATGTTGGGCTTCTATAAAAAGATATTAAAAAGTTAAACTTATAGACTCAAAATGGGAATCAAATGAAACCAATCTGCTTGTACATACGAATATCTCTTAGAATTAGTTTTGTTTATTACAGAGTCCCAATAATGTAATTTCAGCGTCAATCAGAAACGTGACAAATTTTATTACTGTTAAGATGACATGGTCTGCTCGTTTTTTTTCCATAAAATCAAGCTATATAGCATAAACTATTAATAAATAAAAAATAAACGAGGATCAGACCAACTTGTTTTAACAATAACATTACGAGAAGACACGTCGTTCGTCTAAACGCCAATATAAACACCCAATCTTACACTTCATCCATCTCCACCTCGTCATCGCTTTCTGTCGCCACCTGGAGGTACGGGTTGTTACTAGCAGGCTGGAACTTGTAGCCAGTGACGAGGAAGAAGATGACCGTAGAAATCTCCTTGAATACGACGCACAGCCACGTATACTGGAATGGCACAGCCATCTGGACAGGCAACACACTCGTTAGTAACTTATCATTATTTATTTAAGTAACGAGCGATTAATTGTCCTACTGATTGAATGTCATGGTGCAAGATTCAGCTATGTAAACACCCTCATGAGACCAATTAGTCAGGCCACCGTGACCTTTCATCAAAGGTCTAATCGTGAGTGGCACAAGTAAAGATCTAGGTAGTAATGTCTAGACACCTCGTTCGTCTAAACGCCAATATAATTTAGCAGCGCATTCACCGTCATGAAACATGGCATCATCTGCTCAAATTGGGATACAAATCACTCGTATAAACAGCCTTTAGTTGGTACATGCCACATGTGGTACAAAGGACGATCACATGGACAATGGAATCAAGTTCAACATAAACTTCTTACCGTCAAGAGGTTGTCTATGATCCGGGTAAAGTAGATGTAACAGACAATCTGAAACAAAGATAAATTCAACTATTATATCATCACTGCCACATTTTATTTTACTAGCCACTAGGTGGCACTGTGATCAAATGTGAAGAAATTAGACAATTAGTTGGTCAAATGTTGACTGCTGATTAAAAGAAAACACATTCCCTAAAGAAATTCTGAATATCTTATCAGGTTACATTGAAATATATGACAAAGCATTGTTACGAGTAAAAATGATAAGATTGCGTAGACACTGGATGTACACAATATGAATTGAATGTGTACATGGGTAGATTGAACACGTACTTAATTGGCCAATAACAAATATATCATATTCAATACATAAAAAAGTTATGTAAAATTATCTGGCTGTTGACATACTTCTAACCTTCCACACACCCACTACAGACAATATTCTTAATACATACACTACTTATCAGCTAACAATGACTGACAATTGTGCACATCAATGCAATAACCAAGAAAATGCAATTGGTGTGAAAGTAGAGACATCTAGTGACCATTCTAGAAAAAAGAAAAAAAATTTTTTATGACACTTTTGGAGTGATCACATTGTTGTGATATATTTGTGACGTCATTGCAATGCCTGAAACTGGCGTATCTGGAAACTGGTCATAAAATTTTGTATTTTAATTTACGAAGTTGTTTTATTTAAGTATACGTAGTCAGTTTTGTTATCTGCTGTTATACAACAGACAATATTCATAATATGGACAACACGTATCGGATAAGAATAATTCCACGGTTGAGAGTTGTCACACAATATTGTGCTCAACCTGCCAATGAGCACGCTGATTCATGTGAATACTGTCTATAGTTTAAGACTCTAGTAATAGGATTTGAGGCGAGCAGACAAAGACCGAAAGAAAGATTGGGGCAGAGACAAGACGACCCACCATAATGTAGAAGTGCTGAAACATCTTGAGCTTGGCGAGACTTATCGCCGCTTTACCATCTGTCGTAGACGCCTCCTGCAGATGGCGAATGGACCTACAGAATAAGATCGAACAAGATTACCATCCAAACCAAAAACCCCAAATGACAGGTGAGCAGGGAAGCCAAAATTACTATTCATCTATCTGTAAATTTTGTTTTTAAACATATTCACATTGCTAGAATTTACACAATCAGCAGATTAGTTGTTCCATTCAATTATCGCTCTCCATCAATATTTTTATATACAATAACAAAGAGAGGCAGTGAAGGTAGGGTACTCTGTTGTGGCATAAATATCCATGAGTTGTGGATGGCGAGGTTATCAATGTATTTGTGCACAGACACCAAATAACTATTCAAATATAACAGGGAGTTACATTTTGTTCATAAATCCACATAGCACCACCTATAAGTTATTTCTAGATGAAGCTAGGGTGTGTGGAAGTGGAACTATGCGGAAACAGCCAAACCACATAGTAATAACGTTTCGCTATTTAGTTATAAAGCATTGTATACCTGGAATAAAAATATGTTCAGAGGACAATAATACACAGAATATCATGGTTATGCAGTAAGCATGTTTGTTTATTATATATATATATATATATATATATATATATATATTGTATTTGACCTATTAAGCATAGAGCATGCTTGAAAAAATTTAGATGCAGCAAAATGTTGAGAAATCTGTTCTCATAAGCATACGCCAACATTTGTTTCTCTAGATAAATTAAATAAATGATAAATTCAAATGGAAAAATCATATTTGTTTAGTAAAATCAAAACTTTCAAAGAGCTGTGCTGTTATGCACAGAGCCAGCTTCCTGATTGACAGACGTGGTATGCATATTTTGTACTACTCTCTTTTCTTGCTGTATATTATGTATTGTTCTGAAGTATGGGGCAACACAAATGCAACAAATGTTCAATGTTTAGTTATATTGCAGAAAAGGGTTATAAGGTTACTTTGTGGTGCCAAGAGACTGGACCATACAACTATGCTATTTTATAATCTGCACATTCTTAAAGTGCCAGATATAGTGGATTTAAAAACTGCAATTATTATGTTTAAAGCATTTCACAACTTATTACCACTGAATGTACAGCAGTTTTTCAGCATAAATGAATCGGTTTATTCAATCCGACAGGAATGCAATATATACAAAAATATGCACGTACCAGTTTGAAAAGCATGTGTAACTGTGTATATCTGTTAAAGGAGTAAAACTGTGGAATGCCCTCGATAGTTCATTGATTAGTTGTAGAAGCGTTCATCAGTTCAAGAAGTATTATACAGACAAAGTATTGAATAGTTATGTGCTAAGTTCTTAACCATATGTAAAAAAGTTTGAAGTATTGTAGATTTGTTATTTTAGTTTGTCATTAAGGTTTTCAATTCATGTTCCAATATTTTCTTTTGTTCTGCTGTGAATATACATGTAAATTGTGTTGTTGCACTTTGAATCTTGACAATAATGGCACTCTAATGAATACGGTAGTTGTACATTCAATCAAGTATTTTATTCTAGATATGTTAAATTACTAAAAGGGTAAACATTATAAGTATTACACTTCTTTTTACCCTTTTTCGACAAATTCAATTAGTGTTATGTACTGTATGAATTATACAAATGTGTTTCGTTGAATAAATCAATTCATTCATTCAGGGTTCAGGATAAAGTTACATTTTCCACTGGTGGCCATGTTAACGTTTTGCATAATTATAAGAAAACGTGACCATCAAAATTCTAAGTTTTAACCAGCCGTTATCATCATCCCACTAACATGCTGGTCGAGTTTTTAAAAATTTGACATTTCTAACTCTTGTAATATGCCTGTATGTGCGATACCCCTCAAAGTTGACCAATATTGGCATGAATGACAACGCACACATGTCTAGTGGCAAAAAAATCACAAATATCCTTCCGCCTATTAAAATCATCTCAAAATCCACCATTTCACTCTCAGTAGCTTCCACCAGCAAACCGGGTAATGTCCCTGCACAAATACACTTATGTCAGAATGTATGAATTTTTTAAAACATCCTATATCCAAACTTACTATGCCCTACATTCGTCCAGGAAGTCTAACTGAGGCATGACCCCTTCAGATCATAAGGTAACTGTTTAACACCAGTGGTGCCATCTGGTGACTAGTTTGGAACAACTGAAAAGTGGTACCCACACCAGATGGTGCCACTATTCAGCTGTTCCACACAATTACTAGATGGCATCACACTGTCTAGTAAACAAACATGGCATCCGTTGAGGAGAAAGCAAGTCACTCCAAGTACACATTTCAATTTGTGGTTAACACGTGTTTAAAACTACGTTGGAGAAATGTTAGCAGTGGTGAAGGATGCAACAATCATGCAGTATCCATTCTAAAAGACGAACATAAATACATGTGCTTGCAAAAATTCGGGTAGGACGCATCTCGGTTCAACGGTGACAACGCCAATGCAAGTGACTGGCAAGTGATTCAATGAAGTGAATGGACTGGACTGAAGCCACGTATACATTCCAGATACCAGAGCACTGCAGTCTGCTGACGTAGGTGGATCTTTCAATCTTCTGTTGTTACTGAGCCTTCACATCGGTCGAGACAAATTACAATAATAATTATGGATCCTGCTAATAAAAAAATAGGTGTGTACGCTTATTAGAGCATGTATGCTTATTAACCCATTAGGCCCCAGGATTTTATTCAAACATGCCACCATGTTCCCAGGATTTCTGGCAAATTTTGAGCGATTTTACTTCCTTGTGTTCAAAAATCTGTAGAAAAAAACTATTCAATGTTGACAATTACAAGTTGTGTTTATTTTGAAGAGTAGCAATTTCTCCACATGCCTGTATACATAGAAATAGGATATATTAATAAAACATTGACATTTGATCACAATTTGCAAAGACAAAATAGCACATTTGTTAAAACTTTGAAAGTTGCGACTGACATTTGAAAATGATCCCATGCCATAACCCTATGCAACTCAGTGAAGAAAATGTAGCTATATATGTTAGCTTTGCACCACTGAAAACATTATCAAATTCTGATGGTTATATTTCAGGTTACACCATATTTTATCATGACAAATTTAGAAATAAAAATTTTTGAGACAGCGTGAACAAAACTTATGAAAATCAAGATTTCCGAAAGGGCAACACATGCACATAACGAGCTGTCATTGTTGCAAAATGTATCTGCTAGGGTGTGGCAAAATTTAGTAGCATTTAGTTCAGTAGTTATTCGCCAGGATTTTTTTTAATAGAGGGTCCTGTATGCGGCCGGTGGCGGCCATTCCAGGACTGCACAGAGCAGCCGGCCGCGGCTGTTGTGGGGTCTAATGGGTTAAGGCATGTATGCTTAACAGTTGAATACAGTAAGTATTTCGTCCCAGTTAAACTGGTGTAACCCCAGTCCTCTCAATGTCAGACGTTCTAGCCACTATGCTATCACACCTGCCACAAGAAACATAAAAGAGGGCAGCACTGACCATACGACTGGGAAGAGGATGCCACCACAACAGAGCAGGTCAACGACGTAGAACGTCCGCTTCCACATGGTGTGCACCGACTGGCCTTCCTCCGTCTCCTCCAGGAAGATCTGGGCCACGTTCGCCAGGATCTGTAACAACATTTAGTATATCCTATACACAGACTATGTCATCAAAGAGGAACGTGATGCTGTAAGAGAAAATCCAGCTTAACCTTTTATTACCCCGATCGGCCAAAGATGGCCAATCCGTTCCTCTCTGTATTGGCCAATGACAGCCAAGTGAGATGTCACTACAGTTAACTGAAATTTATGTAGTTCCAACTAGCGATCATGCTGTACACTAAATATGACTTCATTTTATAGATATCAGAGGGAATTGTGGGTATTTTCGAAACATCCGTTAACGACCCCTTTCTGCGAAATTAGTGATTTATGAATTGACAAAAAGTGCGTTTACTGGCAGTGGCAGAAGTAGTGTGTCAGAAGTGATGATGACAGTGATTTGGATGACGCTGAAAATGGGCAAAGTATTAGGTATATGAAATGTTTCTGAATGTAATACATTCGTGTTACACGTGTGATACTTTCTGCTAATGTGTACATTGACAGTTACAAAAGTTTTTTATGTCAATAGTATGATAGCATTGATGCAACAGTTGAACATCTGACAGCTGTCAACTAGGCATAGGGTTAGGCGCTGCGACTATGTCTGACTGGGACTGTATATACCTATGTTGATATTGTTGGTTGATGGCAATGCTGCCATGTAATATTATATATCATTTTTAGTGGATATTTACAACACAACAATTCATTGGGATAAATGTCCAAGTCAATTTCAGTAGCATCATTGTAAATATATAGTGAAGTAATTATAAAATAAATGTAATTTACTATTATTACACTTTACGTGTAGTGTTATGCATAGTTTTATCATATCTATTTCGTAAAAAAGTAACCATGTCACATGAATTTGCCTTATTGATAGGTTATTACTGTCATAATTTTGTGTCCCTTTTCAACGTTTTATTTATGTCTAGTGATTATAATTGCCGTTGTATGATTATGAATCGAGTGACAGCAGCGACATCGATATATAATTTGTGATGTGTTACATGGTTGCTGCCAACCATAGCATAATTATGGTATCATTATGTAGGGCTTTCAATGTTCTCTGTAACAAGTATGTATTTCACGTATTATGACATATTATATATCACTATGTAGATAATTTAATATTCTTTTAAACATACACAACATGTAGCAGTAAAAAGTGAAAAATAAATAATAAAGTTATGCCACAGACATGTAGTGACGCATTATCAAAATGGTTGAGTATCAAGCCATGTATGGTCAACATATTTTATTGATCCAGTAACATATTTGGTACTAGTGTGTAGATAATTTAATAATCTTCAAAATAACTCCAATTTGCTATTGTGACAATTGAATAGTAAAAAAAATTCTGAGGAAGCCGAGATTTGTCAATAATAAGCTCAAAGTACTAATGGGTACTAATGGGGGCAGCCGTGGCCTAGTGGTTAAGGTCTTGGACTTTAAATTCAAGGGTTGTGATTTCAAGACCCACACTGGTCACGGTTCGTTTTCGAAGCTTAGGCAATTTCGTTTACCCTACTTTGCCTCAGTCTACTCAGCTATAAATGAGTACAAACACTGTTTGGAAGGTACCTGCAATGGACTAGTGTCCCGTCCAGGAGAGTCAGTATAATTGCACTCTAAGTTGCTTCGCACTACAGAAACCAGGTTTAAGCACTGGCCATATAAGCCTTCATGGCTTCCTAAGGCGTAATGCCTGGGGGATGACTTTACCTTTACCTTTTACTAATGGGTTAAGTCAGAAAAATCATAAATTCAGATTTCGGCATTTTCTAAAACTGTATTAATTTCTGAATAACCTACAAACAAGAAAATAATTAATTAATGAACTGAAATGGCTTTGATTATATGCCCTATTGAAATTCTACTTTGGTAGGAAATAAGCTGAACTGAAGTTACAGAAAATGCTGATATCTTAGTTTGTGATTTTCCTATATGCAGTGTCATATATAGTCAGCCAAAATATCAAGTGACACGAAGATGTCCTGTCTGCAGTAAGAAGACAAACGCAGAGACGGTATGGCCATATTACAAAGTCCACTGGCCTAGAAAAGTCATCCTCCAAGACACAAAGAGAAGCAAGAGAAGGAGACAGACAGAGAATGAACTGGTTGGACAACATAAAATAATGCACAGTGTATTCAAGACCTGGCATAAAAAGAAATAAAAAGACAATTCAAATATTTTGGCAAGATGACCATATTAAAAACAAAACCAGACTTGATGAATGTCCCAGACGAGGTTTGTTTCTGTGCCTCAATCTACTGCAGAGATGACAGTGTCAAATCAGAGTTTAGCATTCTATTTCCATTCGGTAAGTCAGGAGAGACAACCACTGCAGGGATCAAACCACAGTTTCACTTCCGACTGTGTTACAAAATGTACTATGAATGTAGTTCCTCAAAACGTGCTGAATTAAAGTTAGCTGATTTGATTTTCCAAGAAGTGACTGTATTCAGCCAGTAAGGTTGATATATTTGAAATGTAGCAGCGAGTGAATGAAACACTAGTAGGCATATAATTTGCAAAACCTACTAGTATTGATGGTAGGCACATTTGGGATAGGATTAAAACAGTTGAAAGTGATTTTGATCAAACTTGTTTAGCATGTTAGTAACATATTGTTAGTGGATGTCATGAAGTTTAAGAATTTTATATTGTCACATTTTTGTACAATCAGGCAAAACATCAGCAGGAAAATCAACTGCGGTATGAAACCATCCACGACACAACTATAAATGTTTTCACATGACCAAGATGTCTGCCCACCTGGAGAGGGATGATGAAGACGAAGATCTTCTTGTCGCGGTCAGAGAGGATGTACTTGATGAAGGCCCAACCCGCTCCAATGAGGACGATTGTGACAAACAAAAGGATGCCTCGCATTCTACAAACATTTGAAACACACTGAATCCAACAGTAAAAAAACCATGCTTCACTCACTGGTGTAAATGATTACGTAGTATATCTTGTTAGTATTCACTAATCTAGTCATAAAGGTATGATTTGCATTTGCAGTGATGGTAGATGTCCATCAACATTCTGCTTCAGACCGCTGGGGAGTCAGTTATGGCATTACTGCCTTCCACACTTCCTGCTCGGCGCCTCTCACGTGCCCGACCGGGAAGTAGCTCCGGCCGCGGGAGTATCTGAGTCCATGACAAGTTACAGTACAGGTACTTAAAGTGCAGGAACTTACAGTACAGGTACTTAAAGTACAGGAACTTACAGTACAGGTACTTAAAGTACAGGAACTTACAGTACAGGTACTTAAAGTACAGGAACTTACAGCTTTTATTGTCGCTTCCGAAAAAAAGCAGGCAAAGTAGGGTGAATGAAAATGCCCATGCTTCAAAACAGTGGCAGTTGGAATCGAAACACTGTCCTCTATCAACAGTTGGGTCCTCCATATGCTTCCCTGGTACACTACACTATCATGACGTGATACAATAAAAATTTTTGTTTTATTATCAGAACAGTGTGCTATGTTTTTCTATAGCTACAATATTCTACCTATTATGTGTACATGCCCTAATTAGCATACACCCCATTTTTTATTCAGCAGGATCAATAATTATTATAATTTGACTAGTGTAGAACAACCTTAGTGTTGCCATCTTGTGCTAAACAGCTGGCACCACTTTACAGTTGTTCTACACTGGCTACACTAGTCACCAAAAAAAGTGGTGTGCACTTATAAGAACAGATTCCTTGACGTTTTTCATGGCCCAATTATTTTTTAAGCGTACTGTGTGCTTGTTAGGTAGAATATGGTATATGCTTTTCGTTTGTCCAATGAGACTATTTATATCAGATGTCTCCCAATCACATTATTGTGGACAGGCATATTTTCTCCCTTACATAATAAATGAAAGTACATATTATACTCACAGATACGTGGCATAACGTAATCACTAGACATTGACCAAAGTAAAAAATTGTGGCGGGTAATCGTCAATACGTTATGTAATATATCACTGATGACGTAATATATCACTGGTGTTAGACAAGTAAAGTGTAGTAACGGGTACTCACAGATACGTGATGTAGTACAGTATGGCAAATGCCTGTTCATGGTGTCCCTCTTTCTGTATGAAGTGAAGGTTCACCTGCAAAGTATTGGTGACAGTCTAGTTTTACAACCACCAGCACATGATGCCCAAATTTGTGTGAGAACACTTTTGGAGAAGGACTTATCTTTCCAGCACAGCCCAAGTTCTTTATCAAAGATGGTTATGTATTAAAACTGGGCAGTCTATTAATGAAGACAGTATCTGGCACTTTCTTGTGTTGATCATGGGTAAATCTTGACACCAATCATCTATTTAGAATGATGAAATTGTACAAGGATGGATTAAGCTGCTTGCTCTTCTTGCAATACGAAATAAATAATAATGTTATAAGATCTGTATTTGGCTCTCATTAGACGACGAGCGACTTCATTAGGTGATCTCATAAGCATGTAGCTCACAGACATAAATACTATCAACTGAAGTCCTGAACAACACTAAACCTTAAAGACTGTCAAGTAGCAAATACAGCAACTTCCAAAACAAGAATACAACTTTCAACAGCTGCTAAAATTAATGTTTAAATAAACCTAGCTGCATCACGTGTGTTGCACTTACTGCGTGGAAGAAGAGAGCTAAAGCCTTCACGAAGACGAGCACTAACATGAGATAGTGGATCTTGAAGGTATCATCTCTACAATGGAAAGATGTACAGATACCTGACAAGACTGTGTGAAGAGTGTCACAAAAGCATTGATGTAAATAACAGTTAGCAATGCCTTTATACAAACGTTAAAGTTGCTTCTGCAATTAAATTTTTTGCTCATCTCATTTTGGAAATATTAGATGTAATTAGTATGAACTATGACATGCTAGCTCATTCGTGTAAATGTGTCATTTAGTTTTGTCATTAAACTATTAAATTAATCTTGGTTTGGCCAAACTAAAATTCAGCAAAAAAGGGAAAGTGCAATGCATAGTATGTCTCTATTATTACAAAAGGTTATTTATCCTTTTTCAAGTTACCCGATCTAACAATCAAAGTGAATTCTTTCAAAGATTTTTTTAAAGTTATTTTACTCTTTTAATAAACTGACTGTGCATATTTCTTACACTATTCACACACTACAAGTCTGAACATCCATGAATCTGATTCACAATGAGCTAAATCAATTATGGAGGCAGTGTTGACTTCTTGCACGTGTTAACTTACACACATGTTAACTATATATGTTAACTTACACAAGTATTAACTTACACACGTATTAACTATATATGTTAATTTACACACGTATTAACTATATGTTAACTTACACATGTATTAACTTACCCCTGTGTTAACTTACACACATGTTAATTCTGTTCTGTGTTACAAGCTAAAGAATATAACCGAATCTAGAATCACACACATTCAGTGGCAGTGGAGTGATTCTCTGGTGATACATGACACGAAGACAGCGCTAAATACAACACTTAGAATTCTTCAATCTTGGCGTGATTTTCAGAAATGTGTATTTATATTTTATTCTTCTGTGCCTTCTGTGGTTTGTGTACGCAGACTTACTTGGAGCTTCGAAGGACATAGAACCAGAAGGACCCAAGCAGCGTGTAGACCATACACAGTATAAAGTAGATAGGCGGTAGTGGTATATCTCCGGCTGACAGGTAACTGTCTTTGTTCTTCTCTATCAGGTAAGCCTGTCGCAGCCAATAATGAGTCAGCACTTGCCAATCAACACTGACAATCCATTACAAGACATCTGTGACATTTCTTATAATTTCTTTAAGTTAATAACAAATATATTACCACTTGTGATTCTTTATTACCTCTGTGGCTACATACTACATATGATGTGATAAAAATTCTTTTTTAAATATATATATATATATATATATATATATATATATATATAAATGTTCATCACCACGGATGCCATAATACAGATTAACATGTTCAGGGAGACAAGTCTATATTTGCTTTTACTAAACGCATCACAGCATACTGAATTATGATTTAGAAATTAAAATTTTTCATTTGTCTTGCTTCAGTCTCATTTCACGATAATTTGGATAAACTAATAAATATCCAAATCCAGTTAAAAATCGGGAGAAAACAAAAAAATATATAACATATTCACAGATTTGCAAATGATCTGATCTTAACGATCAAACTCAATTCTTTCAATGATGCTAACAAAAATACGCACTTTTTTATTAAACTGCCCATGTTCCTTAGACGAACAACATGCTACAGGTGTGAACATCTACAAACCTGATTCGTGATGGGCTAAATCAACTGAGGAGGGAGAATTACAAGGATTCTGGGTAGGCAAACTGTTGTAATGGCTGGAGGGAGCTGTACTCACGGAGAAGTGAACGAAGGTCCTTGAGATGCTCTGGTTGTAGTTGTAACAGTTGTAGAAGAACAGGTTGTAGAGTCCTTCCTCCACCTCCTGCTCAATGCGCACCAGGAACTGTCAACCAAACACCCATGTAACCCCAACCGAAACTCTTAATGTAGTCCCAGTTCCAGATTTGGAATCAAAGTCGCGGTTCCCATTAGGGTCCACACCCTTCCAGACCCAGAACAGCATTAGTTACCAGTAATAAAGGCATTCTTGGTGTTCTAATCTCAACTGTATCTAACATAGTTATTTTGTCATTTCTACAGACACATTAGCTGCAAAAAAAACCAGTAAATTAACATGAAAACCAGTAAACCAGTAAAAGCACATAAAAATCAGGTAAAATAATTTGAATGCCTAAAGAAGATCTCTGTGGCATCACCAGCCACTTCATGCGACAAATTTGCTTACACACAAGGTTTTACTCAAGCACCATTCTTCAACAGACTAGGTCTTACAACAAGCATCATTATGTAGTTCCAAAAACATCCACCAGGTGGAATATTTGTAATTGGAATTGTACAGAACTGCGAAAACTAGAGCAGCTCTAGTAACTCAACGTGCTTTGCTTCATGGAGCGAGGGTCTTAACAGCTGTTTCGGTTAGTGCCACGCATCAGTGTATGTTTCCCCAAAGGCCAAATGTCCCAATTCTTTATTTTCCAATCACAGCCAGGTCTTTTGTTTTTTATTAATTTGTTTACGGATCCGCAAAAACAGCTTTCATGATGACTACTCATTTTTAATAAAGTAGGTGTTGCATATTTGGTTTACATTTTTTTTTCTCAACCGACTGACCCATGTTTGTGTAAAGAAAATCCATAAACCAAGTTAACCAACTAATAAAAAAGGCCTTAAAATTAAATAAAAATACCTACAAAATTAAACTGATACGAATCAACACATACAAACAACCATAACAACATCAGGCAGTGTAAACCCCAATTCAAGCATGCCACGACTGTTCATGCAACACAAGGGCACCACTCACATAGACGCTGAAACGACCCGTTGAGTCCTCTATCATAGGAATGCTGTCTGTGACTAGCTTCAAGTTGGCGGGTTTCGAAGTCGGGACTTGCGCATGTTTGTCCCCACCACGACCAACAGGGGGCGAACTGGCCATCGCATTGACAGAGGGCAAGGTTGTCTTGACTGCCGTATCCTTCAAGTTGGAAGGAACCAATACCTTTTTCGGAGGCACCTTTGTTGGGTTAGTTACACCCACCAGTGTAGTCTTAGTTACACCCGCTATTGTAGTCTCAGTTACACCCGCCAGTGTAGACGATAACTGAATTTTATCTGAAATGTACAAAATGCCTTCAAATGTTGCGATTATCACAATCAACAATAATTCACAACCACCTAAATTACATTTCCAGCAGCCCATTTCAGAACTAGCTGTTCGTTTTAAAGATTAAATAATTAGACGAACTACTAAATTATTTTTAGCTTAGCCCTGTCGAAATGTTTTGAAAAACAGCAAAACCATATGTTTGTAAGTTACATGGATACTGTTGGCCAATATTGTGGAAATGCATAAATATGACGTTGCATAAGATAACCTGGTTGTATAAGTAAAATAACAAACTGACATTTCTGTTTCTTCCATAACTTCAGTTCAGTTTACTTCATACCAAAGTGGAATTTCAAAAAGACATAAAAACAAAACCGCTTCAGTTAACTAAGTTCTGTTTTTTTATGACGCACAGAAATTAATGCACTTTCAGAAAATACAGAAATTTCACTTTGTGATTTTTCCAACTTCAGCTGAGTGTTCTCATGCAGTGTTACAAATATTAAAAACAGATATTTCCCGTCACATGGCTGCCCTACATAGACGTCAGTACCTTTGCTTGACCTCCGAGTTCTTGTGGGGGATTGATAGGCCTCCGGATACTGCACCGCTGCCTCGTACTTCACCACGGACAGCACAGATATATTCAGATGTTTGAAGTCGTCTTCTTTCCGTTCCACCACCAGTCTTCAATAGATTAACACCGATTACTCCAGCAACTAAACGGTACAGCTGAGCATGTGCTAGTTAGCACGGATTCCATACTAGAAAAACTGTGACGACTTGTCCTGTATACTACTATATTTGCCAAAGTTATGTATTTCTTTCGTGCGTCACTCATTGTTTTGTCTGGATGTGATTAAATTACTACTATTATTTTGGAGAATAAAAATGTGTTGTGTTTTACAAACTAATCTTTTAATATTTCATTATAAAGAAAATTTCTTTATAATATTATTATTATTAAAATCTATATGCAGGGTTGAAAAAAAATCGATTTAAAAAAAAATTATTGGATTTTTTTTATTTAAATCGGATTTTTTAAAATGATTTATTTGATTGTTTTGAAATCTGGTATATAGACATTTATATAGATGTTTATATTTATAAACTCTTTCAAATGTGTTCTATTCAAATCGATCTGGGTACTTGTCTTTACAGAGGGTACATGTCCACAACGCCTCATCCCCTGTAGTTGCATAATTTGTCCTGGACAGGAAAGCACGTAGTGTGTCTGTGGCTGTAGCAGTGATAATTATTGTTTACTGAAAGTATGGATTAGCACCTGTCCAGGGCTCTGTGTACTCTAAGGATCTCCAACCAGACTGCAAAATGGTACAGTATTAAATAATTGTAGCCCAGACTGTCTCAATTGAGTCAACATACTGAATTGGTAACAACTAGCACAAGCTCTAAGTGGACTTTAACTCAGGGCTTCTGACTTGAAAAGATACTTCCTCTAGACATGTTTGTGTGGCTTCACTGCATTCAGAAAGGGAATAGCTCAAACATACACAATGTCATAAAATATTTGACTATCAGGGTATCTGATGACAATACAACTACACAAATGTGCGCACATTGTGCTTTTGTATTAAAAAACATACAAAACTTTGTTGATCTCGATGCTTGTAAATAATTATTTGTGTTAAATTCATATAAATCAGCAATAAAAAAATCAATGATTTTTTTGGAGTGATTTAAATCATGATTTAAATCAAACAACCCTGTCTATATATTAGTTCGTCTTTTAGATGCAATTATTGTGCTGAACTAATGGGTTGCCAAAAGACATGTGTGACATGCCACATGGTCCAATGACCACCATATGGGATTAGGCCTCCAGGCTAACATTCGACCTAATGCTAATCCTTCTGTGGGATAAACTATCACAAGAATACAAACAAAACAAGCACAGCCAACCAAACCAAACAATGGTGATCATCTTTCTTTCCTCTACTACATGTTGAACCAATTTTTAGAAATCGGCAGTTGGCCTTGAACCCTGTACATTTTGGTTATGAGTCGAGCATAAACTATTGAACCCCGGTGGCAGTACTTTAACCGCATTCACAAACTGCAATAGAAAGTACCTTTTTTGCTTGAAGTCCATCAGGAAGAGAACACGTGGAATATTATTATCACCTTTGCGCTTGCTCTTCTGCAGTGCACAGTGTTTGTCACCATTCTGCTACAACAAAAGACACTTTGACAGTTAGATGTCTACACAAGACACATAGGACAGGATATACGGTCTCTGTTCTCCAAATGGCTCATTTATGTGGCTACCACAAGAGTTTGTGTGTGGGTTCATACGTGGGGTCAATTACATATGAATTCCAATCACCAGATCCATCTCAAACATACCAATTCCAAATCGAAATAAATATGTGAAGTTGTGAACAGAGCCATCATAGACATACTGATTTGTAATTGACAACTAATATTTTAATGTATAGTTATTTATTAATTAATCTATTTTATTAACTACCAGTATTTATTTATTTCACTACTTTATATTTTATACTTTAATCTGTGGCTTAGTTTGCCTAGTTCAGTTTTGTTTAGCCAAGTTTTAGCACTTCAGTTTTGTAAACACTGCTTAACAGGGTTTTACTTTGGATTATAGTGTAAAAATAAAGTCATTATGTATTATTATTTATTAAACAGTAATTGAAAATATCAGTTACATTTTCACCAATTCCAATATAACTGACCCAAAGTCTAGTTTGTATGAGGATAACTGGGTCAGGCAATAATTTGACTACTGCTTTGAAGTAAATCGTACAGGATAGTTTACTATAATATCATAGAATGATCCATGCACTGACATGTTCTACTGGTAATTTTCTAAATGGCCTTTTTGTAGCAACTTACCAGCGCTGGCGATATCCCAACACTCATAGTCTTGTCCAAAGAGAAACCAAACTGCAACAAAAAAACCATCAATAGTACCCAGAACCAGTCCACTCTACAAGAGGGGTGTTACATTATTTCTTTTTGCCTTTTTAAATTGATGAGGACCACTTTATGTTTATAACGGAGAAGATATTAGTAAAACTAATTATTAAAAAACACTAAAAGAAAGAAATGTTTCTGTAATACCACCAGTATTTCACTAGCAGTCAATGTAAGACTAAATATTACATAACACACCGGTTTTATTCCATGTCAATTCATATAGTTGGCACATTTATTTACTCAATAACTATTTGTCACTGGAGTGTATGGTCTGATTTTATTTCTTTATACCGGTACTCACTGGACAAAATCTACAAAAACTTCTCTGCCTCTATATACTACAGCATGTTCCTAAATTATATTTCCTATTTTGAACGTAAATAAAAAATAACTAATATAAATAGAAGCATGTATTTTTTCTAAATTGTGTAGCCCACCTCAAGGAATTTTATGTTGACAGAATTGTCTTTGCGAGGTGTCTATATCCAGGTGTAACCACAAAAAATAAAACAAAATGACAACGGTGCAAGAAAAGGTTCAATTTGGTGTGTGGGTTGCAGCACATTACTTCGACTATTCACACATTACATACCTGAACACCAACAAACTTAATTTGCGGGATAAATCAAGTAGGGAGCTTTAAGTGCTCCAACAGCGACCTTCGAACTCATTACTTACACTGTTTGTTGTGAGGTACGCTTCTTTGTTCGTCAGCTGAAAATTGGTGAGGTTTACAGCAAGATAGCCATGTCTTAGGAAGCCAAAGAGAGTGAGATCTATCCGCTGGCGGAAGTCTCGCTGAAACACCAACATACAATCTCAACTGCCTGAATAATCGAGGCTAGTTACGGCGTCAAAAAAGTTGGACGCTGTCAAAGATACTGACAAACTATTTTGATTATTCCACGTAGCAAAGACGGAAAGGTCTCTGATTGGCATACACGCCTAAATAACTTATTTAATTCAGCAAATGATAATCACAAATTTAAACACGTTATTGACACCATAGTTCTTTAGTATGGTCTGGTCGCTGTTTCGTTCTGTGATGTTTTAGTATGTTAGTATTGGTTCAAGTTTCTATATCAACATTTTTGTATACACTGTTTTTTAAACCCATGCGAGTGAAAACACTTCATGGTTCACCGGCTGTGAAAACAGTTAGTTCAGACTTCAGACCATGGGCCGAACCCATCATGGGCCGAAACACCTGACAGCCCTTTTGGAGGCGTGGGCACTGGGCACCATGCTTGTTGACAATTTTATACGATTAATAGGACTTAGTTTAATGTTAGAGAAAGGTATCATCTCGGCACTACGATAGCCTAGCAGGACTTTGCAGAGAATAATAATAATATATATATATATAAATATATATATATGTGTGTGTGTGGTTGATTTTCCACTGTAACAGCATTGGAAAATCAACCACAGACGCCCATAGCGGTATGACACATCTCTTTACGTTTAGCATAACACAATATTGGTGCTACTAAAATCAAAACACGTAGTCGTAGGTAGACGTAGGCCTTCTGAAACTGTCGGGATGTTCCCTGCCTCTGAAGCGAAGGTTATTATCGTCAACATGATTATGAATAATGAAGTCCTACATATTTACCACAAAGCAAATTACCAGCAGCTGTTGTGACTATACCATATACATATGTGCGATACTAAATCAGCAAACGTTACTGAGATCTACTGTTTAATCTGCCTTCTGTTTTGGAATCGTTTGGAATTATATTTATAATACTACTTACTAGTCTAGATCATCATGATGATGATCTGATAGCGCAACAAATTGAACAATATTGAAATTTTAGGGCTTATTTTATAATAATACTATTGTGCAGTTCTGTCGTATTTAATCACCTGAATATTAAGTCTGTGTTTTCTTCCATGCGATACACTTGTAAAATACAAAATATAAATAAATACAATCTTCCAAAAGGAAAACATTTTCGCCACAGCCATACTTGTCGTCACATCACGTCTGCTGTCATGATCCTGGTAAACGGTCTCTCATTGGCTATAAAGTTGTTCACAGGTGGCGCTTTTCTATCAGTTTTGAACTATCCGGCAGGGGGAGCATACTATTTAAATACACGACACGTGTTGTTGTCATGAGAATATGACTTTACGTGTACAGTCACCGCGACCACTGACAGTTAGTCACTGTGCCTGTGAAGTGTAAACAAAATGTTAACAGAAAGTAAACGTCAACAATAGTGTCGTAAAATATAGATGGCTTTGTGGGAGCTGGGAGGGTGGCCCTCCAAAATAGGTGGGGGATGGGTGGTGTGAAGCACATTTAATCTTTTGTTTTAAAGACTTATTGCATGGCGACATTATAGTCTATAGTTTGTGATGTCGACCTTGGCCCAACGTTGGTTGTAGCCTACATCGGCAGCCACTACATGGCAGTATATTGGGATGCTGATCTTTGGATGTTGATCGTGGACCAACGTCGGTTGTACGTCGGCAGCAGAGCTGTCAATTTGTGTCGAGAAACATGCGTGAGATCATCGCGATCCAAACACTAAAATAACCAAACAGGACACCAGATGGCAGCACTTCTTGTCATTAGAATTTTTACAGGGATAGGGCTTTATTTTTGCACACAACTACCGACTAGTCTGCGATATCGCCGACTGCTGACTGAAAATCCGTCAAAACCGGTGTTAGTCGACTGGTGTGTGCTAAGCGCCGACCCGATCGGCTGTTTCCCGCCGATTCGAATATAGGCTGGAGCAATTCGACTGGTGTGATAGACGGGTGATGTGTGCTATTTTGCTGCCCCGACACGATTGTCGGAGGTAAGCTAGCCAACTGCAGCACATCAGTTGATCATAATACGATATTCTTTCTGACCAATAAGGCAGTTCTTAAATGACGTCATTCGATTTTACCCCTTGCCCGCTGATTGGCTAGAGCCTTTTTGGGAATCCCCGTGCGGACATTCGCGAGGGAAAATGGCTTCAAACATAATGGATAGCGTTGTTGAATTGACCGTGAATGATGTGCCTGGTGCAGCGTTTATGTACAGTGACATCGAAAAGCATAGCGTTCTGCAGTTACGCCGATGGTTAGAGTGTCGAGGAATGAAAAGATCCGGAACGAAGTCGCTTTTGTTGGAGAGGTATGCATGTGTTTTATACGCCTATTCATCATGATGTAATGAATTATCGCTCTGTCCTAATAATGCTTATACGACTACTTTTTTGTAACCGCGCCGTGTCAACTTGTGGATTTTAGTTAAATTTGTCTGATATTCAGTAAAATAGTGAGCCACGTTACATAAACATCAAAGTATAACGTGTGGAAACTTACAATAATAATAGTGCAGCTGTCAGTGCCCATGTCGTGGGCAACTAGGCTGGGCTCATACATGTTGTGCATGTGGCCTTGTTTAGGCTACTCAGGAATTGTGTCTATATGTCAAAGTAATATGTCTATGAAACATTACTATTATGTAGCTGATACCTAGAAGCAGACAAAATAATGAAACTTAGTTAGAACATTTTTTGTGATGATGGTATTATTATTATATAAGCAATACATGTTTTTGTTTTTAGATGTCAAGCTGTCATTGCTGCTGACAAGCAGCATATTATCGACCCCTCTGTGGATGGTGGAAAGTGGCATGATATTGTTATGAAATGTCACAGAGACGAGCAACCAAACCAACCCAGTCCCCCGACACCGCCGACTGTTGGATGGCATAAGTTCCCTGGTGCTGTTGTACCACCGAACTTCAACAAAGGCCACATCTACCACTATCTAGTGGAAACACTGCAGGCGGCCAACTTTGACGATGGTGACTCTGACATTGACCCTGATTCTCCGTCGGACACGTTCACCTCTAAACCGCTCCATAGAGGTGAACTGTACTACACCAGTGGTCATGTAACTGATGTGAAAGATGTCCGCAGTGAGAATGCATACTTTGTCATGGCTGAAGTGTTTGCCAGCATGAAGAAGGTGGCTTACACTGTGACAGTTACACTGAGCACGAACAGTGGTTTTGTAACCAATGCAACATGCCAATGTAAGTGTGTGGCCCTTGGCAGATGTAGCCATGTGGGTGGACTGCTCCATGCAGTTCTGGACCATGCCAGTCATGGGGATGATGCGTGCACGTCTCGGCTCTGCCAGTGGAATGTGGGCAAACGCAAGGACAAGAATCCGGGCAAGGTCACTGACATCAGTTACTCTGGTGCATCGAGCAAACGTCAGACCGATGGGGTAATCTTGTATGACCCACGTCCGTCATCAATGCGCGAGACCAGAGCTACTGCTGCTAATGACTTTGTCCTTGATCTACAGTCAGTTCCCCTACCAGGCCCATCCTCTTGGGAAACTTTACTTCCCATAATATACGAGGACTTTGTTCTCAGTGAAACCGAGTCGAGTATTATCAAACAGCAGGTAAATGCCATGTGTGACCACCTGACCCCATCCAGCCATGCACCTGTACTACTCACCTGTGAGCAAGGTACAGCCAGGTGGGCAAACGAGAGGCGAGTCAGAGTAACTGCATCAAATGCAAAAGCTATATGTGTAGCGAAGTCTGACGCTAGGAGGGGGAATCTGGTGAAAGGGCAGTTGTGGGGGGAGTCAACATCAACGCTTGCCATGACATATGGCCATAAACATGAGTCGGTTGCTAGGAAAGAGTTTGCCAGCAGGTTTTTTAGCAAGGGGCTAAAATGTGTGGAAACTGGCATGTGGATCAATGGTCAGTACCCTGGTGTTGGGGCGTCACCCGATGGCTTGCTCTTTGATCCACATACCAGTAGTCATGGCATTTTAGAAATTAAATGCCCCATGTCTTTAAAGAGTGTTGCACCCTGTGATTTCATAGATCATTTTTCTGATAAACAGGTGAAGGCATTTTGCCTGCAGAAAAATGCAGATGTTTTGGCCTTAAAAAAGAACCATGCATATTATTATCAAGTGCAGCTTCAGATTGGAGTTTGTGAGGTTCAGTGGGGCTACTTTGTGGTTTGGACTCCACTCGGTCTTTACACAGAAAAGATTGTCTTTGATGCTACGTTTTTTTCTGCCATTGTTGCGAAACTTACCCACTTTCATCGTCATTATCTCCTGCCAGAATTTTTCTTGATGAAATTACCCCGTAGACTTCCATTTGCATCTGTGTAATGCATCGGTAAATTTTCCATGGTTTTTCTATTAAAGCATATACCAGGGTATAAATATTGAAGTTTACACTGGCTGTTATTCTTAAGTTCTCAATTGTACTGTCTACTTTGGTAGAGCTAATTTGCTCACACACAAAATGGCAACAAGTGATGGACATTAACTTGATTTAATGTACACATCAGCAGATGTGATAATTATAATGTCATATATTGCTATATAAAATATGCCATGGTTTTACATTAAAGCATATACCGGTGTATATATTACTACTGGTAGATTTTATTTCTCAGTTGTATTTTCTAATTTGGTGCAGTGCAAGCCTAGTGGCATGTACATTTACATTTGAAATCCCAGGCCTAGTGCACTTAATGCTTACATTCTCAGCACATCGTTATTAGGTACTACTTCACAATAGGTTCCTGAAAATTAACAAGACATCCAGCTACAAAAACCATCTGTGAAAATACTGGTTGTAAGGACAATGGAATTACATTACGTAACATTCGATAATTTTTCAGTCTCCCAATAGCTCGTTCCACATGAATTCTCACACGAGCTATTCGCCTAGTGTTAATTTCTTCTGTGGCAGTGAAATGTGCCCGTCCATTGAGAAATGGTGGTATGTTTAAATGAACCTTATTCATAAGAATATCTCGAATGGTAAAACCTCGGTCAGCCATGATCAAATCCCCCGGCGCTAGTTTGTCAAGAAAACCACTCTGTTTGACAATTTCGTTATCAGAAATAGACCCTTCAAAACACTGTGAAATGTATGTGATGGCACCATTTGGGGCAACACCAATCAAACATTTGTAAGTTGAATGGTTTTTGTAGCTGGAATACATGTTTCCCTGTCTGGCAAAGTGTGAGGCCTTTTGAACAAAGAATTCTGAACAATCTATTATAACTCGAATACCCTTAAATTTCCTGAAACAGGATGGCATATGCAGTTTGGCTATTTCGCGAGACACAAACATTCTCTCTCTTAGTACACCAAATTGTAAATACATAAACTGTATCCATGTTGTCACAATTTTTGACACACAACTGTTTGGAACATTAAATCGATAAGCTATGTCCATGCTTAGCAGCCCAACACGCAGTCTCACCAAAGTTAGGAAGCATTCATTCATCGCAGAAAGCTTCCGCTTTACACCAGCCCTTTTGCTTGGCGATGCGTCTTTAACTGGCTGATGGTTCCAGTAACTCAGTTTGTCCCTTGCAGGACCCAGGAAGTTCCACAAACACATGAACTGAAGCCATGACAAACCTGTGTAAAATCTACACTTTTTGTCATTGTTGCGCACATCATCAACTCCAAAGGGAGGTCTGTCTTGTGTCACTTGCTGCTGTTCCTTGTCTTGTGTCGCCTGCTGCTGTTCCTCGAGTGCGCTCTTCAACTTTGTGTTTTCTCGTTGAAGAATAATGTTCTGCAGCTTGAGCTCTAGAACCAAAGAGTCTGGTTCAGACTGAGTCCCTTCATCGACTGTCTCAGTCCCTGTAGACACAGGCCTGTCATGCTGCGGCTCATAGTCCGATGGTGGCATAGAAGTAGAACTGTCAGCTGAAACCAGTTATAGAATAAATCATTTTGTTATAACAGAAAGATACTGCATATGTTTTCAAGTCAAAATTAGTTGTCGAGACAGCGAAGTGGCGCCCTCCTGGACTTTCCCCCAGTGGAGGACGTTTCTAACACGCACCGACTTACAAATTCATGTAAGAGACAGTTGCAGCAAACTTGTACTTGTACTCTCCGTCAAAGGCAGGATGTCGCCCTGAAAAACGCCGCCGTGATCGCACCCGTCTCGACAATGACGAGAATCACAGCGATGTGGTTCTGGAGAAGCATTTAACGACACAAAACAATAACGCCAAAAGCGCAACTAAATCCAGTGTGCGTTTACACGAGCGACGTGTCTAGACCACATACACTGCCAGGTGCGACTTTTGACTCGCGTCAAACATGACTTGTAGACACAATCGTAGACACAAATTGGCATCGCTAATCGGGGTTGTCTCGGGAGGATTGTATCGCTCGACCAATCGGACGATTAATCGCGAATGTAAACGGGTCTTGATGCGTACTACCGTCTTTACCTGCGACAGTTCGCCGGCGTCCACTGGCCACATCGTATTTCCAACGATGAACTTTGTACCACCGTTACAGTAGTCTCGTTTAAAGGCCTGACTCTCGCTCCCCTTCGTGAACTCCCTGATATAAGATACGAGTCTGGTCCCAGGCAAGTATTTTGCCTGTTACCGCCAGGTGGCATCACTGTTCTGATCGATTCACGTTAGCGCTTTATTTCAGCTATGTTCATGATTTAGTTTCGTTTATTCAGTTGCTACCTTTTACTGGACAGTCAGTTGACGGACAGTCAGTAGATAAAATCGAGCGCCGAGGTCGAGGCGAGCTTCCCCCCCCTCTCTCCCTCTCTCTCTCTCCCTCCCTCCCTCCCTCCCTCCCTCCCTCCCTCCCTCTCCCTCCCTCTCTCTCTCTCTCTCTCTCTCTCTCTCTCTCTCTCCCTCCCTCCCTCTCTCTCCCCTCTCCCTCCCTCACTCCCTCCCTCCCTCCCTCCCTCCCTCCCTCCCTCTAACTTACAACCGGATTCCTCTGCTTTCAACTAATTCAAACCAACACGTGTTTATTGTCATAAAACGGGCCTTTTTCTTATTAATTATTTTTTCACACGAGTCTACAAAATGGGACATGACATACGGTGGCTTCTGGGTCTACTACATGTAATCACCCATTGCAATTTGCCACCTACGACAATTGCCCCTCATACAAAAACATTGGTGCGGGCTGTAGTAGTTATCCATATGAACCACTAATGGATATGATAAACTGCATGTAACTATCAAGAATAAATAAGAGAACATCAATAAAAATATGTGACAATGATTAATTAGTATATTTAAGAGATATATGTGTACTGTTGTAGCATATGTTTTTATTAAGGGTTAATAAAATATTTTAGAAAAGCCATCAGATCTGCAGTGTGAACTGTCAATCATACATTCCCTACCCATGGGATCACTGAAACCACGACACTTGCAGTAAACCAAATGTATATCCTGCAAATGCCAGTAGTAAGGATATAATATTATAAATGAGTAGATGTGAAGGGTGTAGTAGACCAACTGTGGTTGAACTCTTAGATCAATACGGTAAGTTTGATTTTTGAGAAACCACCGTTATTAATGTGATGATTCGTTGGACTGTTTACATTTAGGGATTGGCGTTATTTAGCCGTAACGTTTCAACAGTTTTTCTTCTTCACGTATGCACAGTACGATATTATTTGACCACTACCTATTAAGCCTCGATACGTATGTAACTGGTTTTTCAGAATCATTAGTGACACATGTGTGTTGACCCATTGCACATTTATTACACTCAATAACTGAAGTTATTTAGTAGATGCTGGTATGATATATGACGAAGACTGGGTGCTGTACAGTATAAACACTGCGCCTCCAGTGGGTTCTTGCCATGCAACAGTATGGATATCACTGGCCCATGCCTGCATCACAGTATCGTATTTCAACTGATCATTACTGTCTTGTTTTAGTAACGGGTGTTCTATTTATATCTGTTGTTGCATCACGGTTGGCGAGTGTCGTCAGTGGCTAATGCGTACAGTCATTTGTCGACATTTATTCGCCTGTGGTCAACGTTGACACCGTTAGCTATGCTCGTTAGAGTAATCCACGCTTTAGCCCGTCAAGCGACGCCAAAAACGTTATACTATATCTTCGCCTTGGGAATCGTTATTACAATTGCGAACATTTATGTGTTCGACTTTGAAGCATGGCGGAAGGGTAAGTAAAAAATATTTGACTGACCTGTCTAAACGTAGCTAGAGTATGTATTTATGTGCTGCTTGATGTGAAGATGCTAACAGGTATATTCCGAGTATGTCACTCTGTTCTCTATAGTTATCAAATTTTAAAGTACCAAATCGATATATGTGTAAAATACAGCAATATATGGTGATTCAAGTTTGGGTTTGAAGAATCTAAAGCACTGATTGTTGGCTAAATGTCCCTTGTGCCATGAACCAAAGGGGTGACAACATTTTATGGAATGTAGATACACTTAAAATACCGGTACTTGGTGTTCGATCATGATGTTAAAGGTAATGGGTCTGATGTTATTTGGTATAAACTATATATATTCTGACATATACCGACTGACTGTGTAAAGTCATTGGCTTCGTTACGCGGTTAATATAGGTATAATAATTATGATAATTGTGCAGAGAATCCAGGACGTTATCGCTTTTACGATTATATAAATGTAGACATGTAGCCTATCCTTGTGGAAAACATTTCAATTGTGATTAATTGGTATTTCGTCCGAACGCAAGCTAATTGCGTGGGTCGGGAGAGGATGTCCTTTCCCTTAGTATTAATGAGTTGTCAACCGGTTTACTCAAGGTGACCTGGCCTGACCCTTAAATTAAGTGGGCGGGGAAACGTTTGGCCAGTTGTCGGACAGCCACCCACACCGTATGCATATAATAATTATGCAAAAATGCAAATGTTTTCTTCATAGAGGTTGTGTAGCGTCTGCCTGTTCACCCATGCGTGAGATGGTCTTGGATGATTTTGGTAGAATCACCAAAAGATGTGTACGTTGGTAAGGGAAACTTCTGAGAAAGCCATTGACGTGCATTACAGATTTGCGCACTTGGGGAGCGCGGCAGACAATTTCACCGAAACTTGTGTACGCTCCACGAGGGAAGCTACGAAACTGCTCCCAACATTCAGACTCTTAAACATTTCTGCATAGATAAGCCAAGCCGGCTTGCACTAGCGTTATGTTTGGTTTCTACATTACAAACTCTTTTTAAATGTCAACGAAAGATGTTACCAATGGTAAGGTGTACTGATGTGCCGGGATGGCGATTTTATGTGATTGTGAAACGTACATGAAGTGACTTGCTGTCGAACCAGTATGATGATATGCAAGAAGTGAAGATGATCTTCGTAGATGGGTTCATTCAAGCAGAGCATAGGTATGCCCCAGAGTAAAAAAAAGTCGAAAGCCAATATTGTGAGAACGCCAGTCTTGCGAGATACCCTGAATTTGGATAATGGTGGCAAGAAACATTTTGAGCTGCAATCGATCCCATGTTATTTGCAAGATAGGGTTTTCCCGGCACCCGGCAAATGACGTAATAGTGGTACCAGATTTTATAAAAACACGTAATCACGTGGCGTCTAAAACGTCATCCGTTAGTAACAAATAACCTACGTAGCTAAGTGACCGACGCCGCGCATACGTCTTCTTCCTTTACTGTGCATTACCCTACGAAGGGATATTTCGCACAGTCGTGTAGTGCCTAATGGGTTTGTGCCTGTTCCTCTGAACAAATAGTGCTGTGTGCAAACATGTGATGGTTGGTGTCGTTATTTACAGGTGCTACGTACATATCCGTGAAGTGTTTACAGGTGCTACGTACACGTCCGTGAAGTGTTTTCAGGTGCTACGTACATGTCCGTGAAGTGTTTACAGGTGCTGCGTACATGTCCGTGAAGTGTTTACAGGTGCTACGTACATGTCCGTGAAGTGTTTACAGGTGCTACGTACATTTCCGTGAAGTGTTTACAGGTGCTACGTACATGTCCGTGAAGTGTTTACAGGTGCTACGTACATGTCCGTGAAGTGTTTACAGGTGCTACGTACATGTCCGTGAAGTGTTTACAGGTGCTACGTACATGTCCGTGAAGTGTTTACAGGTGCTACGTACATGTCCGTGAAGTGTTTACAGGTGCTACGTACATGTCCGTGAAGTGTTTACAGGTGCTACGTACATGTCCGTGAAGTGTTTACAGGTGATACGTACATGTCCGTGAAGTGTTTACAGGTGCTACGTACATGTCCGTGAAGTGTTTACAGGTGCTACGTACATGTGCGTGAAGTGTTTACAGCAGCTTGCGGCCTTGGAGGTTGTTCTTAAATACCTCCGCTGTCTGGGCTGATGAAATGGGCATGTTACTTCACATCGTAGCAGTGTCCGGGAAAACAGAAAATGTCACAAAGTATTCGTTCTGCAAAATGTAATGAAGAACCTCGACTGCTGTCCTCGGGTGATGGATGTGGTTGTCCGAATGCATTTAATGAATAAATGAATGAATGAATGAATGAATGAACTTTGTTTCAGTCACATACACACTGCAAGTTCGTCATGACAATATTGCATAATGTAAAAAAGAAAATTAATTAATTACGGTGTAACTGTGGATATTCTCTGGAAATGCTGTAGGGCTTTTGGCAAGAACCACCTACATATATTGATTTATAGTCGTCCATGTTTCACTTTATGTAGCATGTAGACGTTCGCCTGTGCTCGACGCTAGGGGCTCCTGGCTGAGGGTCTACATGGTTGTTACATTGTTGCGGTGTGTGAGGGTTCTAGACTACATAAAGGGTCGGACTAGGGTAGTGTAGCACTGTGCTTTGATCTTCCCATGACAGTATCTCGTGTTTCTTTGTAGCAACGCTCTTGTGTTGTCTACCCTGCGTGCAGCAGCAGCTATGTGCGACCCACCAGCTGGAGGTCATGTCCATGGGTTGTGTATTGTGACATGATGACCTTCCGTTTATTGGTGACGATCCTACACAAGTATTGTGAGCTCTATAGACTTCACGAAAACAATAGCCTACTTATATAATGAGAACGAGTATGCTCATAATGGCAGTTGGTTGTGAGTAAATAATTAATTATATTATATTATATTATAATAAGTTAAATAAACATAAGCTAGCAGATCTGCCCCTCGGTCTGATCACCGGAGATCCGACCCCACAGTACAACCATCGGATATCCGCCCCGCTGTCCAGCCATCTGAGTTCCGACCTCGCCGTCCAACCCTTGGGATCCGACCCCGCGGTCCGGTCTCGACGGCACAGCCTCCGGGGAGCCTTTATTATGGGCACACACTGACTCGCAGCTGTGTACTGATCACAAATGAAACGGCGCCTGTTCTGAATAGCAGCGTTCTAAAATGTGCTATCTGTCTCCGAGGACACTGTGCATTTGTTCAACACCAGTGATGTCCACCTGGTATAGTGGGTCAGTAAAGCGTAGCACGAAGTCCACGAGAACCAATTTTTCGAGCTGGTTCCCGAGAAGTTACTGATGACGATTTTGGAAAGAGACAATAAAGCAAGTTATTGAACTGCTGATATCCTAATTAAAGTCACAATTCAGCGATTTTAAGGCAATCTATGGTCCGAGTCGGGACTGTAGATTTCGGGGACGGGCCCGTAGAGTTTCACGTTTGTAAACTATTTCACATACTGGTTTCATATACGCGACCGTGCAATTGAGGCGAGGAACCGTTGGCGAAAGCTTAGCAAATCACTGATAGCAACACATTACTTGTTTAAGCTTGGACAATGAATGTATGCGATTGTCCTATAATCAGTCATTCCATAATTAAAACGTGAACTGCAGCTCAGACTCGCATAGTAATATGAACGGCAATCAAAAACTGGTACCGTCGACTACAACCGTACGCACCTGTGTTCAACCGTATTGAGCGTGTGTTACATTTGTTCGATAACTCAACATAATTTCCCAGACATTTCTTATGTTGATTCTTTACGATGTCAACAAAATCGCACCGACTGGGGCGCGGTGGTCGTGTGGGCTTTCGGTCGAGGGGACCGGGGTCCAAAACCACCTGTTGTCGTTTTGAAACTTGGGCAATTTCGTTCACCCCACTTTGCCCGTGTCTTTCGGAAGAGACCATAAAAGCCTCTGGTCCCTTCTATCTGGTGTCTATGCCAGGGGAAGTAAAACATCCCACACAGGGAAATGGAAAATACCTGTTGTGGACTCAGTACGCCTCATAGAGCTGGTGATCTCGATATAATACTACCTCCCCGTTTATCTGTTATCAGCTGTAAAGGGAGTATCTCATCAAGCATCAAGACGGCGCAGTCGGCAGACGTACAACAGCGCGCGTCAATTGGTGTGTGTTGGCCCCAAACATACGGTACTACACGGGCCAACCATGCCTATCACGCGCCAACCATGCCTATCACGCGTGCTGTCTGCCGATAACAACCACGAGTGGCGTTTGTCGGCAATGATAAGAATAACCTCGTGGATCCCCAGACCGCTCTGCGCTATCAGCGCGTGCATGGAAATAATACTTCTATACCAACACATGCATGGAAATAATACTTCTATACCAACACATGCATGGAAATAATACTTATATACCAACACGTGCATGGAAATAATACTTATATACCAACACATGCATGGAAATAATACTTATATACCAACACATGCATGGAAATAATGCTTATATACCAACACATGCATGGAAATAATACTTATATACCAACACGTGCATGGAAATAATACTTATATACCAACACATGCATGCAAATAATACTTGTTTACCAACACATGCATGCAAATAAGCTTGTTTGTGTTAATTGTTAATTGAAACAGCTAACATGCGTGATATTAATGGATAGCTGCGTGAGAGCTAGAAGCCAGATGCGTGACTCTCACAGCGCCGGATTAATAATGTGGGCACCTGGTGGCCTACACACCTTTTGTGGGGCCCTTAGCTAATGCGAGAAAGACGAAGATCGCGACGCGTTGTATTGACCTTGGAGGTAACCTCATACCTTAACTTTTATTTGTTTGACCATGAGCATTCAAAGATGGCTGTCAACGACAACATACAAACATACATACACGATAATACAACGTGTAATGACAAACAAGAAAATACAGCGTACAATAGCATGCAAGAATGACATCATACAATGACATACCAGAAAATAATACAATATGAAAACCTAAAATAGAGACCGCACATGTTCTCTTAAACAAACAAAGAGTGACATCGAAATACTTTCCACCAAATTATGGTTACGAAAGGTTCTGCATCATGTGAATAGTCAGATCTGATTTTACATTATGTTGAATTTTCTCAAACACCAATGAACTGTTTGACTATTTTGGCAGCACTGAAGTGAGACAAAACCTTGTCAAGATTAATGCGACGCACGATGCCCCATTCCGTATTGAACATAGTCAGATGAACGATTATGTTCTGGCTCGTTGTGGTTCCGTGTTCTGCATCCTTGATCAGTTTTAACATGGAAAACGACCACTCTCCGCTGTACAGTTACTAGATAATCATCAAAGTCAGATATATACGAAGCAATACTTCCACTGCCAAATACGTGAGACGTAGCAGCTTTTGTCGACAGTTACATGGCAGTAGCTTGGGACGCCAACCTTCGGCCAAAGTTGGTTGTACGTCGGCAGCCGTTACATGGCAGTAGCTTGGGACGCCAACCTTCGGCCAAAGTTGGTTTAACAAGATTTAACAAGATTTGCCATCCAAGCCAAAGGCCCAGATGGCAAGTGGACAAGGAAGCCATTGGCTTATCGAGAGTCCAACAATGTTCACCTACTTATAACCCGCCCTCCTGAGATATGTGTCAACCTTGTTTTTAAACATATTCACGCTGCTAGCAGTTACACAATCTGTAGACAATTTGTTCCATTCATTTATTGTCCTCTGTGCGAAAGAGTGCTTCCAGATGTCCAATCTACATTGATCCTTTACTAATTTTACCTCATGTCCTCTAGTTCTGCTATCCTTCTTGAGTGAGAAAAACATATTTCTATCAATATTTTCATACCCATTCAATATCTTAAAAACTTCAATCTGATCTCCTCTTAACCTCCTTGTCTCTAGAGTTGTTAAACCACATTCTTTCAGGCGTTCTTCATAACTAAGGTCTCTAAGTTCTGGAATAATTTTAGTTGCTCTCCTTTGTATGCGTTCAAGCGTATCTATATCCTTCTTACGATATGGTCTCCATGCTTGTATACAGTATTCTAAATGAGGTATAACTATTGCTTTATAAAGAGGTATAATTAACTTTTTTCCCTTGTATGTTATGTTTCTTCTAATCAATCCAAGAATTTGATTACCCTTTGAAGCTACAATACCACACTGCTCTGAAACTTTCATATCAGCGCTTATTGTAACTCCTAAGTCCTTTTCTTTTACAGTAGTACCCAGAACAGTATCTCTCATTTTATAGTTTACATTCAAGTTCCCATGTCCTGTATGTAGGCATTTACATTTCCCAAAATTGAACAGCATCTGCCATTTCTCAGACCGTTTCACTAATCTGTCTAGATCGTTTTGTAAATGTTCTTTATCACCATCAGTATTAACCTTTCTAAACAGTTTTGTGTCATCCGCAAATTTCAGTACGTTACTTGTTATACTGTCGTCCAAGTCATTGATATAAATTAAGAATAATATAGGTCCTAATACTGATCCTTGAGGTACCCCACTCAAAACCGATTTTCAATTTGAAACTTCTCCATCTACTACAACTCGTTGTCTTCTGTCAGTCAGCCATTGTTCTATCCAGTCAGTTATGCTATCCCCGATACCATGGGCTTTTAATTTAAGTAGTAATCTTTGATGTGGCACTTTGTCAAAAGCTTTCTGAAAATCTAAGTAGATAATATCTACTGGCGATCCCACGTCTATCCACTTAGTGATTTCTTCCAAAAAACATAACATATTTGTTAAGCATTACCTCGTTTGTACGTCGGCAGCCGTTACATGGCAGTAGCTTGGGACGCCAACCTTCGGCCAAAGTTGGTTGTACGTCGGCAGCCGTTACATGGCAGTAGCTTGGGACGCCAACCTTGGGCCAAAGTTGGTTGTACGTCGGCAGCCGTTACATGGCCAGTAGCTTGGGACGCCAACCTTCGGCCAAAGTTGGTTGTACGTCGGCAGCCGTTACATGACAGTAGCTTGGGACGCCAACCTTGGGCCAAAGTTGGTTGTACGTCGGCAGCCGTTACATGGCCAGTAGCTTGGGACGCCAACCTTCGGCCAAAGTTGGTTGTACGTCGGCAGCCGTTACACGACAGTAGCTTGGGATGCCAACATTGGGCCAAAGTTGATCGTACGTAACTTGAAACTGCATAAACTGTGGGGGGGGGGGTACGACTGTACCACTTGTGCCATCGTTATGTTAATTATTGTTTACTTTCTTTACATCAATTTAGTTTTTTGCAGCACTATCGACGTGTCACAATTATTCCGTTTTTATTCAACAAAGTCATAAGTTGATCTCAAAAAATATATCAACATGTGGCGACAAGTATAGTGTTTTTTTTTTAATTTGTAACGATTGAGTTACCAAGCCTTATAGCAGAAATATTGGGAGGAGGCAAAATTTAAGTTTTTAGAATTATTAATGTGAATATATCTGCAAACATGTACATCCTGCAAATGCCAGTAGTACGGATATAATAGGTGAATAGATGAGAAGGGTGTAGTAGACCAACAGTGGTTGAACTCTTAGATCAATACGGTGAGTTTGATTTTTGACAAAACACCGTTATGAATGTCATGACTCGTTGGAATGTTTACAATTAGGGATTGGCGTGATTTTTACGTAACGTTTCAGCATTTTGTTTCTTCTTCACGTATGCACTGTTACAATATCGTTTCTCCAAAGATTTACTCGACTACTACAAATTAACCCTAACGATACGTGTTTTGTTTTGCATAACTGGCAAATAAAAAAGTGATAATGGGTAAAAATGGAAACTTTCACAATTCTGGCTAAAGGCCTGACGCGGCCATGACATATAAATGCTGTGTGTTCGGCAAGGTTTTCATAGTAAACCACGGGCATGATAACATTGATTGGATTCTGTAGAGCGCAACGACCGCTTTGAATGACATCGAGTGACATAATTGTCGATGTACTCCGGTACACACACACATTCTTTCGAGACAGTCGACGGAGTAGCGCATTCCCAGCGTCAAGTCTGCTGTTGATAAACGCACGGACAATTTGTTCCGTCGTTCCACGTTTCATGTAGCGTCTGGTCCTTGCAATATTTCGTAGGTGGAAAACTGCAGACTTGCACACCGCTGTCGCACATCACAACCCCAGGACAACGACGCGTGGACATTTATCACACCATCATTTATCATATGGTGAGTTGCGGCACGGTTGGGGAGTGTCGTCAGTGGCGCGTGCTCACGGTCATTTGTAAAAAAAATTTCGTCTGCAGTCAACGTGATATACAACGTGATACCTGTCTGGAATATCTATGCTATTGGCTATGCTCGTTAGAGTAATCCACGCTTTAGCCCGTCAAGCGACGCCAAAAACGTTATACTATATCTTCGCCTTGGGAATCGTGATTACAATTGCGAACATTTTCGTATTCGACTTTGAAGCATGGCGGAAGGGTAAGTAAAATATATTTCGACTGACCTGTCTAAACATAGCTAGGGTATGTATTTGTGTGATGCTTGATGTGATGATGCTAATAGGCTTATGCAGATTATGTCACTGTGTTCTCTGCAGTTGTCAAATGTTACAGTACCACATCTATATATGTTTAAAATACAGCAGTAGATGGCGATTAAAGTTTGTGTTTGAAGAATCTAAAGCACTGATTGTTGGCTAAATGTCCCTTGTGCCATGAGCCAAAGGGGTGACAACATTTTATGGAATGTAGATACACTTAAAATACCGGAACTTGGTGTTCGATCGTGATGTTAATAAATACTGGTGTTCGACCATAATGTTAATAACTCCAGTCATGTCGACAACAGGTTAAACGAGTGTATACAACCATGTTATGGAATAAGTAGTGCCGCTGTGAGATTGTAAATGGACCCCCGTGGTAAATGGACCCCCGGTCCATTTTCCACTGTGAAATATGGACCCCCATCATGAAAAATGGACCGGGGTCCATTTACCATGTGCGATCACCGTTGAAAATGGACCCGGTCCATTTTACGCTGTGGAAAATAGATCCACATCAAATGGATTCAATAGGTCATTACTATAACAAAGAAATCCATTTCAGTCAATGAATTAAGTTTATTTTTAAACAAACCTTAACAGATTACAATTCTCGTCTGTATCATTGCGTGTCAAAACAAGCAAATAGGTCTCCATTTTGAAGTCACTATGTAAGTTGTACATATTAGAGATATTTCTATCCAGGGTAGTAGGCACATGGAAGGGGGGGTACATTTTCTGTGGCCATTGAGAACGGACCCCCTCCCCATATAAACAACATATTATAACCAGTGGGGCAATAAATAGCAATAAATAATAACCAATAAATAACACAGTTTGTTTAAAGATAGCAGGCACATGGAAGGAGGAGGGTACATTTCCCACGGCCATTGAGAACGGTCCCTACCTATTTTTTTCACGATTACATTTCCATTTCCACGCTCGGGATTCAGTTCCACGACTAGACAATTAACTGCTCATGATCGTTTGATGTGAAGTTAATCTACTCGTCCAACTTGGAACGGAGCTAAGCGGAGATGCGTGGTAGGAGGGGGTACATTTCCACGGTCATTGAGAACATACATCCCTCCAAGCAGTCCACCAAAAGCTATTTAGTGCTAAAATAGAAATTCAAATAAAATAATGCCCCTGAGTATCATTGCTTTATCTGTACCAATAATACAACTGAACAGATGGGGTTACGTTTTACACGCCCGGGGTCCATTTACCACGATTGAATATGGACCACCCCCGGTCCATTTACCATGATTGAATATGGACCCCCCGGTCCATTTACCACTGTGGTAAATGGACCACTGTGGTAAATGGACCCCGGGTTCATTTGCACGGGGATCCATTTACAATACTACACCGGTACCCAGGAGTTACTCCTGATGTGCTTGATTATTAGTCCGTGGGCCAGATATAACCCCTTATCCCCTAGGCAATTTTTAAGACAATATTTTTATGACCTTATATAATAACAATTTGAAATATAGTTGTTTGACAATTGCTGCGTATTCGACAGGGAGTGTCTAGAAGTCTAGAAGTTTGACCAATGAGCTGAAACACTTAGTATTTGAGTAGGGATATATATTTCCTCACAATACGTTACAAATCATGCTAAACCACATGGAATTGGGTATCTGTGGAAAGTTATAATGCATAACTGCTCAATGACATCACGGATGTGCCTTAATTAACTTATATAATTGTAACCATATTAAGTTTGATATTAGTGGAAAGGTGTATATTTATTTTATGTATGTTTAAGTTCCCCTCATTTTCATGTGTATATAGCATGGATAAAAAGAAAAAAAATCACATGCATGAACGCACGCGTGAGCGCGCGTGGGTAAGCATATACACACATAACATTCAGTGTATATCAAATAAGCACGCACGTGCAAACATGCATATTTAATAAATACTATTTATAATTGGATACTTTGGTCTGCATACTAGAAGCATTGCTGACCAGTCAGTTGGTCAGTGCAGTTGGGCTGTCTTCAGCACCAGCAGCTCCGTCATTGTAAATGGTGTCCGCCAGGTTGGCCACTTGTTCATTGTAGATGGTGTCCGCCAGGTTGGCCACTTGTTCATTGTAGATGGTGTCCGCCAGGTTGGCCACTTTTTCATTGTAGATGGTGTCCGCCAGGTTGGCCACTTGTTCATTTTCCTCATCGTTTTCGGTGTCGATGACAGTTTCAGACATAGTATCCATAAACCTTTGTAGTAGGGTGTCACGCTCAGTCCAGTCATATTCCAGCTTTTCATTCTTATCAACCTTCCACCCATATGCAGCTGGGGTGGGGATGTCTGGATATGGATGATGTGCGTCGATCCTCAGAACGTGCGTCTTCAGAGACAATTGGCTTGGTGACAAGGGACTCATTGTTGCTGGAAAGTGGTGGCAAATATAACTTGCGGAATTGCTGCTTGTGGAAATGATGAAGCGTATGGTGGCTTAAGTGATGAAGTGCATGATGGTTTAAAATACAGACAGCAAGACAACTTCTCATGCCTGGCTACCTTGAAGAACACTGCCTGTCCTGTCCTGAAGCGGCCACAAACACTGCAAGCATTGCTGAACAGATCACGTCACCATGTTTACATATTAGGCATTTAAGTTTGTGCTTGTAATACCGGTGCGAAAGAAACGTCCGGATATATATATATATATATATATATATATATATATATATATATATATATATATATATATATATATATATATATATATATATATATATATATATATATATATATATATATATATATATATCATGGATTGAGAACAAGTGGTGGGCATAGAAAAATATTTAAAGTCACTGCCAAACACTACATGAAGAAGGGTCATATTAACATCAACACTTGGGAAGATATGGCTACCGACCGTTTAGTTTGGCGCCAGGCAGCGGCCCGCTTTGAGACTAACCGCCTACTTCACGAGGTGGAGAAGCGGCAGAGGAGAAAGGCAGACGTCATCGTCGTTTCGACTGATGATGACATCGGGGTTGGCATATCGGATGATGCAGACACATCGAAAGAGTGAAACGTCATCCATGCATAATGTTATGTTCCTGTAACACTGTTGTGAAGGGTATTAAAATATATTTCCATTGATACATCAATTGGTAGAGTCTACAGATATGTGTTGATAAAATCGTCCATACGTTCAAGCTTTGCCAAGGACACCAGTTGTACACAACCACCAAAACTACAAAAAACAGAAATTCCCAGGTGACAAACAACTTTATTTCACTTGGGTATGCCATAAGCTTTTTAAAAACAATGTGGCCTAAATTCCCGAATTTCATATGTGTATGTCATAAGCTTCCTAAAAACATTGTGACGGAAATTCCATAGGTGGGATTCCCTCGTAGTGGTTCCCCTATCTGGCATGAGGACTGAAATGTGGAGGGAACTGTTGATGTCAAGAGAGTGTTACCCGACATATAACACCACGAGTGTTATTCCCGTTATGTAAGGACAAATTAACATTTGAACGTACTTTTTCACTTCTTACGTTTGAACAATCAAACGAGCATAGATACACGATTGTTACCACTCAGATAACTTCGTGTGCCCCGACACTCATAATGCTGTCTGGCTGTCTTGACATCAATGAGCAATGAACTATTCACTAAATTACACCCGGCAACATCGTTCGGAGAATCCTGATATTAGGCTCCGCATACATTTGTTGTCCAGATGCAGTGACCTGAATCGCTACACGGAAAGTTAACCAAACAAAATCTTGGAATTGGAAAGCCCCGGAACACGGATAAGATTCTGGGTATTGCAAATATATAAGGTTCTGAGTATTGTAAGTAATTTTATTGTGAGTCATGTAGCTGTACGTGTGGCCCTGCTGGACAGGGTCGTATCCATGAGCGAATCATCCACTAAACGAGCTTTCTGCAATTCTAGTAGGTTTATCACAAATAGTCATTTTACTATTTTATCTTGTGTCTTATGTGTGAACTTACATGCATTTGTTTCTTCTCCGGTAACGGAGGTTGAATGCAATAATAGTAGTAGTAATAATAATAACAATAGGCGAAAGGCGAGCAAAACATTTGTTTCCTCTCCGGTAACGGAGGTTGAATACAATAATAGTAGTAGTAATAATAATAACAATAGGGGAAAGGCGAGCAAAACATTTTAGTAGACAACATGAGAAATGGCAATAGATCGGTACATAATGGTGGTGCCTGGTAGAAATCCGTGTATATACACGATATGCAAATAACGTCGATCCTACAAAGTCGCTAGGGTGCAAATAATACTAATAATATTAGTATTATATTTTATATAGTGCCCGATCCCATTTTTTTATTGTTTGTGGTGCTTTACAAGACAAATAGTACTGTATATTTTTGTCCATAGCGAACATTAATATGGCTTCCTTCAAACCATGTTTTTGAATATATCACAATGTCTTGGTCGCATTTGTCACGATTTTAACTGCCAATTAGTTAGTTTGTTTATACTATATGTATAGTGAAACTAGTATAACAAATTAATTCTTCATTTGTTTAGCTGATTGCCATAACTGTAGATACAAAAACTAACAATATGGCGGTTGAGTTTCTTGACTTATATAGCCGTTGAACTGTAGTACATCGTACATAGTACATTGTACATATTACATTGTACATAGTACATTGTACATTATACATAGTACATTGTACATAGTACATTATACATAGTACATTGGTGGTGTTGAAATTAGCGAGTATGTTTAGAGAACAAATTAATTTGCATAAATCCAACAGCTCATTCCCATTAAGATCATTTTTGCTTTTTTTCATCTAAGAACAATCACATTGCAAGGCGTCTTAAAACGATTATAATTTAGACTGTCTGTGTAAATCTGGGAGACTTACTAGGCTACGTACTTGTCTTCGTTTTATGTATTACGGAAATTGCATTGTTGCATTTTGTGGGTATTTGTTATACGACTTTATGGGTTATTGCGTGTGACAAAGAAAACCTTTACTTTCTATTGCAGACGGACCCGTGAGGCGCAACTCTATAAAGGGTGTTACTTCACACACAGGTAGGCGATGCAAACAGTGCTGCTCACTAGCGGAACATTGGAGGGACATAAACTAATTAAAATTACTGTCACCATACTGTAGTAATTCACTTTGTGAATCCAACATGGAATCTACACGGCACATTACTGTTGCTAACTGTTTGTGATCGCATACATGTCAACTCTTTGTCATTCGTACATTTTGACGTAGCCGAACAATCTGTTTGTATCGATGCTTTAAATACAAAAATACAATGACGTTACAAATGTTAATTATTGTGTAGAACAAGGGTCGTCAGTTATGATTATATGTTGTGATATATCTAAATCTATAACTGGCTGACATACTTTCAATAAAACGAACAATTAGATATTGAAAAGATTCGCACGATTACTTTGTCGTACGCCGAAACAAGTGCGTAAGTAGTTATAGTGCAGGAATGACCGATCAAATATTGCGCCCCCTCCATGGAGGGCGCAATATTTGATCGGTCATTCCTGCAGTATAACTACTTACGTATCTATGCCAACGCATGTTCAATCGCATTCGAAGTTATTCAAACTTTAGATCGGCAATGTTGAGATTATTGTTTAATATCAGTAACCGTTATTGTAGGTACGATGTATTCTTTGCTGGTTGGTACGAGGTATTCTTTGCTGGTTGGTACGATGTATTCTTTGCTGGTTGGTACGATGTATTCTTTGCTGGTTGGTACGATGTATTTTTTGCTGGTTGGTACGACGTATTCTTTGCTGGTTGGTACGATGTATTCTTTGCTGGTTGGTACGACGTATTCTTTGCTGGTTGGTACGAGGTATTCTTTGCTGGTTGGTACGAGGTATTCTTTGCTGGTTGGTACGATGTATTCTTTGCTGGTTGGTACGATGTATTCTTTGCTGGTTGGTACGATGTATTCTTTGCTGGTTGGTACGATGTATTCTTTGCTGGCTGGTACGATGTATTCTTTGGTGGTTGGTACGATGTATTCTTTGCTGGTTGGTACGAGGTATTCTTTGCTGGTTGGTACGATGTATTCTTTGCTGGTTGGTACGATGTATTCTTTGCTGGCTGGTACGATGTATTCTTTGGTGGTTGGTACGATGTATTCTTTGGTGGTTGGTACGATGTAGTCTTTGCTGGTTGGTACGATGTATTCTTTGCTGGTTGGTACGATGTAGTCTTTGCTGGCTGGTACGATGTATTCTTTGCTGGTTGGTACGATGTATTCTTTGCTGGTTGGTACGATGTATTCTTTGCTGGTTGGTGCGATGTATTCTTTGCTGGTTGGTACGATGTATTCTTTGCTGGTTGGTGCGATGTAGTCTTTGCTGGTTGGTACGATGTAGTCTTTGCTGGTTGGTACGATGTATTCTTTGCTGGTTGGTACGATGTATTCTTTGCTGGTTGGTACGATGTATTCTTTGCTGGTTGGTACGATGCATTCTTTGCTGGTTGGTACGATGTATTCTTTGCTGGCTGGTACGATGTAGTCTTTGGTGGTTGGTACGATGTATTCTTTGCTTGTTGGTACGATGTATTCTTTGCTGGTTGGTACGATGTAGTCTTTGGTGATTGGTACGATGTATTCTTTGCTGGTTGGTACGATGTAGTCTTTGGTGATTGGTACGATGTATTATTTGCTTGTTGGTACGATGTAGTCTTTGGTGATTGGTACGATGTATTCTTTGCTGGTTGGTACGATGTAGTCTTTGGTGATTGGTACGATGTATTCTTTGCTGGCACAATAATTAGTTAGCTATTTCCAGTCTCGTCGTTGTCGCGGTACATCATTGCGTCAATTCTGTCACAAGAAATAGTCAAATGCACAGTCATGTTACCAGGCAGATCAACAATATTCACTTAGGTGAAATCAAAACAGAAGCTAAAAACAGGGATTGTGTTACAAACTGTATACTGTAATGTTGCATGTCTCAAATGTGCTTCAGCTACCAATAAATAAAAGGCATAACTTTAAAAAAATTATTATCAGCTCTAACTCGGAGGTGTGCTTAATAAGAAATTATTATTCCCGTCTGAACATCAATGATAAGTCCTAATGTAAAATTGTCTTAATTACACTAATTTACCATACTAAATTGTAATGTATTGATAAGTACTAATTATACATACTAACTAAACATATGTATGATTTATTTTTATATATCATCTATAACTACATTCATTGTTACGTATTTTGTTTTTGTACTATTTATGCCAAATAAAACCAATTTCCAATTCCAATTCCAACTATCTAATTTAAAGTACACAATTACGTGTCGTACATCTATCGATGATCATACTCCGAACAGTGACGTCATTCATCATTTCACCTCTGCCAGAATTTACATTTGATGTGTGGATTCTGCACATCTTTATTTCATTGGATAAACTCATACTTTTTTACGAAATCTCTCAATTTCAATGTAATATAATTCTGGATAGTGTTTGCCTTGGAAACGTGTCTAGAAACAAAATAACGTTCGTTTTTGTTCGAAACTATGTTATGTGTACTCAAGTGCATAGTACCAGCGACGTAACAAGTCATAAATAACAATGACGTTGCCCAGCCAATCAGTTGTTTGTACCACTCCGCAACTGTACATTTTGAATTTACAATCAAGTTGTGGCAGTGGTCATATGCTGAGTGGCGCCACTGTTGGGCAGTGTGGTCGACGATCTTACGCGATTTCCCCGTGACAGCAGTGTTCTAGCATGTATCCGAGGCGCCACAAGTACAGCTGTTCACACTGCAGTCAATCGATGGTTTGATTTTGTTTTAGTTAACAAGATTGTTAAGGAATTCGTCTACTCAGCTACGTAGAACGTTTTATTTGATGCCTGTTTGTTTCATATTGAATATGTTTGTATATTTCTTATTCGTTAAACTGCGTTGCTGTTGCACGTTTGCGTTTGTTCGTTGTTTTGTGTTTCTGTTTATGACCATTATTCGTTGGCTTGTGTTTCTTTGTAACGGCCGTGTTGGTCTTATGATGCTTGTTCGTTGTTTTGTGTTTACGTAGCAACGCTTTGCTGATCTAATGGCGTTTGTTCGTTGTTTTGTGTTTGTGTACTACTGCCGTGTTGGTCTTACGGCCTTTGTTCGTTGATTTGTGTTGATGTAGCACGGCCGTGTTGGTATTGTGGTGCGTGTTCGCGGTTTTATGTTTCTGACGTACGGCCGTGTTGGTTTTACGGCGTTTGTTCTGCGTTTGGTGTTTGTGTAGCACAGAACTGTTGGTGTCATTGTGTTTGTTCTGTGTTTTGTGTTTTGTTTTAGCGTGTTATTCTTATGGCGTTTCTTTGTTGTTTCGTGTTTATGCAGCACTACCGTGTTCGCCTGATGACATGGGCCCTGATGACGCGAGGCATGGCGAACCCATGAATGTGCTCATCTCTGGCGACCTGTCTCTCCTGAGCTGCAGACTTGCCGAGCATCTCCTACGCGAAGGACACCGGGTGACTCTCATGCAGCACGTCGACCATGACCTGTCCGTTCCGACGGAGGACAGCGGTGTAATAACCGACATTCTCAATGAGCTGAGTAAGACCGAGAATAAGTTCTCCATCCGGAGCGCGACAACGTGCACCCCGGAGTCTGTGTCAAAGCAAGCTAGTCCGGAGACGTTGGGCTTTAGTCACGTCGTGTTCGTCGGTACTGCCTTACACGGAAGTAGGTCTCCTTCGGCTTTCGTGCGTCATTCACTGGGATGCCTCTCCACCCTGCTGGAGGCAACGAGGCGAGATAACCCTGCACTTCATTTTACACTCGTTGTCAAAGCACCGGACGCTGTCAGTGAGATGCGCTGCGGGAATGAGAACGTCGGATTTGCGTCCGTAATGGAATCTTCGATGGCGGTCGTGCTGCGTCTGTCCTGGTCACTGTACGGTACTATAGTGAAATGTGTGAAACTCTCACCTGACATCAGCGTGCAAATATCGACGGTGTCGCCGGAAGCGTCCTTGGTCGTCAAGGAAGTGGTGTCAACTATTGTTGATTCCATGCAAAGGCGGCCGTGGTGCGAAGATATCCACATTGTCGACGCTGCGGGGAATTCGGCGTTCACAGATCGATATTTGATGATGTGGTCTCGGTTACCTTCCTGGACCGCACCGAGCGATTCTCCAGCCGAGAGAGTCGCTGCGGAGGGGGAGGACGTCGTCTTTTCGACGTACCTCACGTCGAAAAAGGACCCGCAACGCAGGGTCTTCGTGAAGGAGAACAACTATAACTATGTATCCGATTGGTACTTGAGCATGCGTGATATCGGGATAAAGGCTGTGGTCTTTCATGACGGACTTTCAACTGAATTTAGGTGTGTACGACACATACTTTCAATCTTCTTAACCGTGATTGATTTTATGCAAAGTTTGATGAAGCAGGCTTTCAAAAGCAAACGCGCCTATGCATTTATAGCAGTTACTAGAACGTAACCTTTTGCAACTACAGTCAAGAGTATCACGCCAGTGGATTACTAAGAAAATCTTGATGAACACACAGCACCTTAATTTCGTGGGCCGCGCCATAATGATAGATGATGATGGATGGATGGATGGATGAATGGATTGGTGGGTGGGTGGGTGGGTGGGTGGGTGGGTTGGTGGGTGGATGGATGGATGGATGGATGGATGGATAAACTGCATGTTGTCTGGCAATATTTGCTCATCAAGTGAAACTATTTGTGAACGCCGGTCCTTCGATTTCATTCGAAGGCACTTAATGCCTCTCACCGGAAGTCGATTTCTTAGAACTGCAGGCGTTTATTCTGGTCAAGCTGCATTGGCTGCCGATAGTAGTACAAGTGGAGTTTAAGATCTGGCTGCTGCATTTAGTCCACCGGGCACTGAATGCGTGTGCACCGAATTATATCGCCAATTGTGTCACTCAATGTCAGTCAACCGGTTGCTGCGCTCTGGTGAATTCTATCAAGATCGTAGTTTACTTATTGAACAGTTTTTTATTTTAGGAGAATCTTGTTGAACACACATCATCTTTATGTCATGGACCGCGCATTTCTGTTAGAAAACCCTACGTCATGAGAACCAGTATAATCTGGCGATATTCGCTCACCAAATGAAAATGTATCTGTAACCAGCATTTGCTGTTTACGTCTAATCTCAACCTTTGCAACATATTTTGTCCTTTGGTTATTGAACTTATCCCGTTTTGACATAGCAGTTCGCTAGATTGAGAGTTTGCGTTGCATCCGACGGCTTTCGATTTCGGTTTCAGGCACTTAATGCGTCTTACGAGATTTGACCGTAGTATCCCAGTGAATTTTTTACTGTTTTAGGTGCATTGCCCTCCAAACCATGACTTTTGTTTCGCTTTAAAATGTGCACATACATTGTTAAACAATAACACCCACTGACACAAGAAAGACCAAACCCAACACACTGGACAGAGTACAAAGAAATGGCCAAACTCACTAAAGGTCAGACTCATAACACCTCGCGTGTACTTGTAAATGGCAACTTTTCTGAGGAGGCGGATTATATCAGATATATATATATATATATATATATATATATATATATATATATATATATATATATATATATATATACGTATATATATATATATACGTATATATATATACATATGTATATATATATATATATATATATATATATATAGATATGTATATATATATATATATATATACACACACACACATATATATGTATACATATATGTATACATATATATATATATATATATATATATATATATATATATATATATATATATGTATATATATATATGTATACATATATGTATACATATATATGTGTGTGTATTATATATATATATATATATATATATATATACACACACATATATATATGTATATATATATATATGTATACACATATATATATATATATATATATATATATATATATATATTTATTTACATATATAGTTGTACGTATATGTGTATTCATTTGTACGTACATAAACGTCATATTTGTATTCCTATTTTTGGTCATCCGTACATAATATATAAATGCATAATCTTCATATCATGTTGTCATGACTGCGAGGTAATCATTTGATGATGAATTTGTCCTCAGGCAACAGCTGCATCCGGAAGTGACGTTCCAACAAATAAAGCTGGGCATCCGGTCAATCAACGACGAGCGATATTTCCATTTCCTCAAGTACATTGAGAGTCACCCGAACATCAGACGTATATTGTTCGCGGACATCTCGGACGTCGTCTTTGTGCGCAATCCGTTCGACCTGATGCGGCTCCTCGGTGACCATTTGTACATTGGCGACGAAGTGAACGACTACCCTCTGATCGGGAAGATGCCGTGGATGGTCAACAAAATCGAGTCGTGTTTCGGCAGACGCTTCAACGACAAAGGAGCAACCAAGTCGTTGAAACGTTTCTCCGTAAATTACAACGCTGGCGTTATCGGCGGCTCTAGACAAATCATGTTGCGTTTTTTGCGGCTCCTAACGGCCATGTTGAGCGATGTTGCCGGTGACAAAAACTGCAACACTGCGGCGGTAAACTTGATATCGCACAAATACTTCGGCAATGTTACTTTCTCTGGCTTTCCGTTGACTAGTAAATATAGATATTACGAGGATAGACTATCGGATGCTTATTTGATTCACAAGTAATGCGCAGTCAACATCAGACAGGTCGTATCTTTCTCCGTTTTCGCAAAACGTTCTGCACGAGATCCACGCCCGGGGGGTGTACACCCTATACTGAGGTATGCATGTATGTGCTGCGCAAATGCCCCTGTTTTTGGCCATTTTTCTCTCTCTGTCCGAAGAAAAAATGTAAATTTTCTCTCTTTGTGCCCCAATTAAACCTGACAATTCTTTCTTTCATCGAAGAGGAAATTTCCCAATGAAAACGTTCCGCCCGGGCTTACCTTACGCTTATAGATATTAGATAAATTGTTCAATAATTCTCTCTTGGTGACCATAAATTTCTTGATTTCTCTCTCTCTCTCCATGTGCTCCTTGGCGCTCTGGCGGCACACCCCACCGCTTTGGTATGGCAGTACCCCCCCCGCCCCGGATCCACGATATTACTTCCGGGTACCGGCGCACCGTCTTGCGACAATTCGCCTCGGTCGGTCTGCGCGAGATCAGTTTTGAGACGGTCCATCAAACAACTGGCCTTGATCTTCATCGTTTTCGGAACGCTCTCCGCGATGTCGACATCTATACACCACAGCCACTCGCATCGGTTTTTTTTTTTTGACGCGTCTATCGGCCAATTCGTTGTACCGCTGCAGGACCTGAATGTACAGTGTCACATTTTCCCCATCGACTAGGTCCGTCCGATCGAGAATCGAGGTCGTCTCTGCTTCGAGTCCGAGCAGGACCGTTCCAAGGACATTTTACATGCGTGCTCCATCTACTGTATCACCTCTCTGAGCAAGGGAAGAAGGACCGAGCCCACCGACGGAGCTAGCAAGGCAGACAGGAATCCACCGGTTTGCAGAATTCTTCTCTTCTTCGCGATGACCAACGTTTCATCTTCAACGGTGCGTACAGGTGCTTCCTGTATTTTTTCAACTTTGCCTCCTGCTTTGGGGTCAAAGGAACGTTCCCTTTTAAAATGTCAGATCGGCGTTGACTAAGATGCCTTTTTCAGTTTTATGTACTTGAGCAATTCTCAAAAGGTCGCCTTTTTGTATATGCCAATCTTAATTAATAAAAAATATCTTTAATGTATATTCTTATACAATATGTTGTTGTGATTCTGTTGTGCTAATCGTTTTCTAAACGAATGCCATATACGTATTTGGTCGTCTGCTGTTAGCCACATACTGAAATTTGAACCTCCCGCATGCTAGTGCCACGGTGTCGGGGCAGTGATGTTTGATACGATTTGCATGACGCCGGTGTCATTATTACGATCAATCGTTGGAACCATGTATTAGGTCGAAACAGTGTTTATCATTGCTATACCTGGTTAATGTCCGACAGGGCACCGTTAATTGAGACTCTCTGTTTGCGGTTGGATAGAAAAGATTTGATCCATTTTTTAGTGTTTCCAGTGATTCCGTAGGAGGTCAATTTTTATAGAAGACGTAGGTGATGCACTTTGTCGAAGGCTTTGGCAAAGTCAAGCAGGATTGCGTCAATTTGGGTCTTGTTGTCCATAGCAGTCATCCAGTCGTGGACTGTCTCAATGAGTTGAGATTCACAAGACAGTCCCGACTGGAATCCGTGTTGGAAGTGGAGAATTATGTTATGCTTGTGCAGGTGTTTCCACATATTGTTTAGGATGATATGTTCCATCACTTTACAGAGGATGCAGGTTAGTGATATGGGTCTGTAGGTAGCAGAGTCAGATTTGTGGCTCTTTTTGTGTATAGAAGTTACTAATGCTTGTAGCCAGTCGTTAGGATGTTTACCTGTGTTGTATGATTGTTGGAAAATGTGGGTGATGATGGGAGCTATCTGCTTTGCAGTTTCTTTAAGGACTCTGGCTGGGAGTTCATCTGGGCCTGTAGCTTTGTTCTGGTTTAGATTTTCCAGCTGCTTTATTACGCCATCTATGCCAATTTCGAGAAGGGGGTGTTGGGGGTAAGTAGAGGGGACTATTTGGGGGATGTGGTGCTTTTCTTGGGTAAATACAGAGCTAAATTGGTTGTTTAGGGCATTCAACGAAGGCCCACGCGCTTAATACCAGAAACGAAAGGTCTACCATATATCTGCAGACCAGGCCACTACAGTAAACTAACTCTGATGTTATAGTGGCCACCAATGTAAATATTGATAATTATGACTAAGATTTATTAAAGGGGGGGTGAAGCACTCGAACAACCATAGCCCAAACATAATAACATACCATTTACAGAATATATCACCCTTATATTATGGGCGCAACGCCACGGTAATTTTGTAATATCCTTTTTAACTTTGCCATTATCTTCGCTGGGCGGCGCCATATTGCTCTGCGGGGGGCTCAGCGGCAGAGTGGTTTGAGTACGAGCTCCTGGCACGGCGTTCACACAGTAAAAACGTCTCGGAAAAACGGCCGAAACGCATGGAAAATCGAATAAAAAGAAAACTGGTGTGCACTGGATGGCTCCTGGATATATCAACTAGTACTACAAATGCAAGGAAAACATTTTTGATCGACTTCCGAGGAAGAATTTGCAGCGGAAAAGGTGGTTGCAAATGCGGAAATTGCCGTGTCCGCCAGCCGCAGGCTCTGCGAGTGACCACTTTTCCGATGTAGATTACAAGACAAAAGACTATGTGATGAGCATGGACAGACGGTGAGCATCAAGATGTCATTCTTGGTCAAAGACACCGTTCCATCTTAGATCTTTTTTTCCGCATATGACCATGCATCGACAGACTATTCTGCGACAAGGAAACGTCAGATATCAGAGGTCAGAGCGATGCGTAGGAAGCGACGAGCCGAAACCAGGTTAGTAAATTGGATTACCGTTACCATTGTGACTTATCACTACGATTACATTATAGTTCCACTCCAATAAGCACAGCTGTGCTTCAACGTCAGCATATATATGACCCACAGTAAATCGAAATGTATGAATACAATAAAGTGCGAGTAAGTGTTAATAGTTTGATATAATTACGAGTGTTTTCCTATCCACCGATTTATTTTCGACGTGATCAGACGTACCGTCAATACGTGGCCGTAATTAAAACAATAACAATAACTCAGTAAGTGCTACAGGATATACTGCAGCCTTATAACATGGGCCATGGCGTATGTACTAGGCAAAATTATTCAAGAAAATAATTTGATATTATTTATTGACAGTCATAATAAGTCTCATACTCCTGTGTTCTAAATGCCTAGAGAGCAAGCGGCAAGCGTAAGGCTAAGCCTGGGGGGGGGGTAGATGCATGGGAGAAACACGACCAAAACACAGTATAGACTATAGTGCAACAGAAGCGTACTGTTGCTGTTTACATTTCAAATTCTTTATGGAAATATTTAAATATACAAATACTTTCATTGTGATTAAGTGCAAATGCAGTTACAAAAACTTTTTAAAGTATTTAAATATTTAAGTAAAATGCATTTCACCCATGCAATGTCTAGCTGGAAAGGAAACTAACTAAGACGTCGTCATCTACCCAGTTGAACACTGTCAGATTACATGTCTGCTTTCTATAATGACACTTTACAATTTCTGTCTGAATTCTTGTGACTTGACAATAAGGCAAAATTATATAAAATTAATTTGCTTTATTGATCAGATTAAACCCCACATGTAATAACCGGAAGTTCATAAAGAGATGTATTAATTACATTTTATTCTAAGTCGACTGATAACACTGTAATGAATATCGTGGGGGGAGGGGGCAACTGTCGGCAACCCACAATAGTATTAGTACAAGCAATACATATGAAGGAAGTATATCAGGCATGGGGTCAATTCTGTTTTGTCAATTCCAAAAAATCATTTCTAATTCCGCCTTGCAAAAAATCAATTCCAACTGTTAAAATCCTAGGCTAAAGAAAAATTCAAATCCAATTAGTTTTAACACAGTTTTATTTGTCACGTGTGCACAATCATATTTAATTAGATATGATTAAAAAATTATTGTTTGTTAAATGCACACACACGCACACACACACACATATATATGTGTGTGTGTGTGTGTGCATTTAGTGTCGCAGCAGAAAGTACATATGAAATGGCTGGATGCCATTTTAAAGTTTTTTATGGCAAACCTGATATATATATATATATATATATATATATATATATATATATATATATATATATATATATATATATATATATATCAGGTTTGCCATAAAACTTTAAAAATGGCATCCAGCCATTTCATATGTACTTTCTGCTGCGACACCTCTCCTGGATTTTTGCTAACAAAACCAGACAATTTGGACAGCCCTTGACAGTTGGGTCATTAATCTGAGTTTTGAACAGTTTCCCGTTTATATCTGGTCCAGGTCATTTTCCCCCCTCCCGGACATTTGCCCCGTTGTCACTTGCCCCCCAGACATCAGCCCCGTGCCTTATTCAAAATCTGGACATTTGCCCCCTGTCCGTAGCTTCTGGATTATTTGTAAATTTTTTTAAGAAATGTTTTTTTAACTTATTTTTTTATTTCTGAACATGAATTCAAGATATATATTACCCTAATTGCAATTAATGTTCTTTGTGCCAGATCAGCCAAGTAAATTACTTTATGTAGTTGGAGATGATCCTGTAATCAAAGGATTATCTTTATTGCAATTGTGGAAGAAGCCAGTGACATTAGGACCTGGACATGTTAGGACAAATGAGGATATTTGAAAGAAGCCATCTCAACAAGGTTTCTTTTGAATTGCATTTACCATGGAGAGTTGGAGTGACTCCATTTTCCTATAAAACTGGATGCACAAGCCAGAGTTGTCAGAATTCACTTATAACTTCACCATGGAAATTACTACTAGCATCTGAGGAGGTCAGAAGCTATGTTTTGAGTGTCATTCCTACACCAAGAAGGGGGACCAACAAGATTACTCTTCAATGGCAGTGAAGCCAGCGTCAATCCTGATCATGCAAGGGTGCTGTGGTCACTGATCTGATCTCCAGATCCAGAATGTGATCAACAAGACTGCCTGCAACCATGATGGTGACACGGCACAGATAGAAGCTGCCAAGGTTGGTGAGGACCTGTAAACTAAGGCAGCTAATACCAGGGGCACTCCAAACCAGCTGATCTCTGACTCGTTACTGTCCACCACTGTTTGTGGAAGCATCACCCCAAGAACCCATCCTCCACCACTGATCTGACTATCAATGATACCTGGAAGACAACTGGTGACAAGATCATCTCATACACACTCCAGGGGATAGGCCATTGCATTAGTCGAAAGTGACTTCGACTTGTCATTGAATGTTATGTTATTGTAGTAATAATGATAAAACTGCAAACTGATTTTCACTTGTCAACTATCATAGAAAAAAGGGGCAGATGTCCGGGGGGGGGGGAGCAAATATACTAGGAGTCAGATTTATATCGCTATCAGTTGTGGTATCATTGATATTTCATAAAATTTACTGGAAAGTTTGAGTCTTCAACATCCTAATCTCCAACATGTATTCTCCATGGGGGCATTTTTAATTACTACAAAGGGCAAACCCTACAGCCACATGTAACAGCATTGTACAGATGACCAGTGACATGTTTAGTATGGGAAACTTGTGGGCTGAACTCACACAAAGGGAATGTGCAGCCAGGTGCCCTTAATTGGCAATCTCTGTAAATAAACCTTGTACACCGAGAAAGAAAATGAGGCCTGAATGGTCTGATTTTGGTTTTACTGTCTGTTACAGTAACTTAGTATTTCTTTTTGATGCAAATGCTTGATTATATTGTTCTTGGTCACAATGTTTCAATACCAGAGTAGGCAGTGTCTATGCTGTAATGTTGACAACTTCCTGGCTGTTACCAGATTCAGGGTGACATGCTAATAGCAGACAAATATGATTTTAAAAGTAATATAAGTAAATATAAGGGTAAATATTAACAGTATCAAGTCAATAATTCCAACAAAATCAATTCCAATTCCCAAAAAGTAAATTTCAGAAAAAAAAAATTCCAATAAAAAAAAAAATTTGAAGTCAATTCCAATTCCGGAACTGGAATTGAGGGTCAGTTCCAATTCCGGAATGTAATTGACCACATGCCTGAAGTATATTCATGACAATATCTTGTCTCTGTGTACTACAGCTACAGTCATGAACAGTATAATTGAATTGAAACAAGCTTATGTCTGTGGGGCTTTTGTCGGGAGGGGCTTTTGTCCATGCACCATACTATCTAGCAGATGCTTTCAGTATAATACCTAATAATTATATATTTACATATATACATATATATATATATATATATATATATATACGTGTGGGCAGGTATGTGTGTGTGCGTGCAGCATTTATAAGATAAAGATGTCACAAATATAGATCTGCATTTGGTCCAATAACAATATTCTTGCATTATGTTATCTAAATCGAATGTCAGATATAAAATAAGGAACCCCATAGAAAGTGAACCTATGGGTCCATATTTTGTTATGGAATTTGGACCTCCCTGGCCCATTGAAAACAGTGCAATGTTGATTAGATAATATAATGCACTTTGGAGCTAGGATGCTACAATTTTGGTTACATGCGTTTGGTTATGTTACCAGTGGCAATCGTCAAACTGACCAAACAGATTCATTAAAAACATTAAGAGATCAGTGAAAGACCCATTGGTTGAATTAACATGGTTCCATAGGGAAAATGCTTTTCCCTGTGGTTGATTACTTTATACATTCTATATGACACTGGCACTCTTATATTCTAAAAATAATATATACAAGAGAAAGTTTCTCACATTGTGATTCATTTTTATTATGCAAAAGATGAATTTTGTAAAATTTTCAAGTCACTGTATGTGTAATCTTTTCAGATGAAGGATTCACCATTGGTTCGTATAAGTACAGGTACTAGTTTTGAAGCATCCAGCGCTACGGGTGATGCCGTCAATCTTTACATTACGGATGTCACCTTTAGTGCCATCACTGCTACTACTGCTGTGGCACCACATACAACTGATGCTGAAATGCAAATCGATCCGGTAATGATATTTCAAGTGCGACACTTCGCGAATGCTGCTGTAGTCACGGATGACATTATTGCACCAATGACCATTGATCATGACTACTCCTATGTGAAGCTTCCATCAGATTCAGTGAGAATAAAGACATTGGTGCAGATGATGCACACTATGTGATAACAGCGACATAACCGAGGGTGACTCAAGCAGCTCCGACACCTATGAGAAAGAGAAGAAGTTTGTCATTCGTGAGAAAAACTTATATCACTTTTCTGCACCTGCCACACACCAAACAGCCATAAACTGTGACACAGGTTGTACTCATGTCTGATCTATCAGCCAAGGTCTTTCGGATACTGGGGTGTCTGTCAGAGGAAAGTGTGCTGATTTCTACCCCTGGATGAGTGAAAGGTGAATTGAATATGTTAGGTGTACATGTACTATCAGTCAGAATAATTAGTATATTGGTGTATATTTAGTGCCAGTATTGTATTGGAACAGATGGTTGGTGTGCAAGTACTATCAGTCAGAACAAGTAGTGTATTGATACATATGATTGGTGTACATTTACTGTCAGTACAAGTAGTGTATTTGGTAGAGAATGAGACGCTTGGTTTACATTTGCTGTCGGTAGGAACAAGTAGTAGATTCAGTCAGAACAAGTAGTATATTAGATACACATGATTGGTGTACATTTACTGTCAGAAGAAGTAGTGAAATGGTGCAGATTCCAGAATGAGATCATTGGTGTACATTTACTGTTGGTAGGAACAAGTAGTGTATTGGTATGCATGATTGGTGTACGTTTACTGTCAGTCAGAACAAGTAATATTGTTACACATGATTGGTGTACATTTACTGTCCAATCAAAACAAGTAGTCTATTGCCATTGGTACAGATGATGATGGTGAAACAGTTAAAATGCCTTGGCTTTATAAAGATTAATTATTTCCTAAGCTAAACTACCAGTATATTTGATATGTTGTGGCATAATAATGATGTGTGTAACTGTGATATCCATGTTCCAGGTTGTATTTCCCAGTGGTAGAAGTCACTGTTTTTAGTCAATGTTTAGTCTTGGTTTCAGTCGTTCTAGTTAGCCTTATTTCTTTGGTAATTGTTTTTCTATGTGAATAAACTGTTGATATATTTTATGTTGGTCTCAATATAAATGAAATTGTGTGTAGTGACATGCAAGATGCTGCAGGTAACATTTTTGTTGACAGAAGTGGGATATGGATAAGAAGGCATTCACATCATTCAGTTATTAATATTTTAGTGGGAATCTTTGTAGTTTTCCAGGTTGTTTTTCGACCTGCTGCATACTGTGGGTGCCTCACAATTTGTCTATATCAGACTATCAGTACACTCACCTGTGTCAGGTCAATCTCCATAGCTAAACTTTCCATCAATTCAATTCGGTTCAGAGTAGACATCACAGATCCTTCCCACATCGCAGGATGGGATTACTTGTCTTGCCTTTCCTGAGCCTGAAATATAATTTGTTAGGGTTAGTTGATAACACTAATTCCATAATTACCATAATAGTTGCAAAACTGTGAACATTACATACTGTCAGTAGTTAATTATTGTTATTTAAATGACTACATTCAGGGCTCGGTCCAATTACGTAATTGTAATTGTATACAGCAAAATTGTGTAATTGTAATTGATTATGGTTTCAAATTTGTGCTGTAATTGTAATTGTTATATTTTGTATAATTGAAAATTTAGTTCAATTACAATCAATTACAATCAATTACAGTACGTTTCATATCACAAACAACCTGAACAAACTGTCAATAAAATATAATTTAAGTCTCATACAGGTTCAGGGTTGTTTGATTTAAATCATTTTATTTAAATCATTGATTTAAATCATGATTTAAATCACTCCAAAAAAATCATTGATTTATGATTTTTTTACTTCTGATTTTTTTAATTGCTAATTTATATGAATTTAGCACTAATAATTGTTTACAAGCATTGAGATCAGCAGAGTTTTGTATGTCTTTTAATACAAAAGCACAAAGTGTGCACACTTGTGTAGCTGTATTGACACCAGATAGCCTGACAATCAAATATTTTATGACATTGTGTATGTCTGAGCTATTCCCTTTTTGAATGCAGTGAAGCTACACAAAGTTGTCTTCCAGATGAAGTATCTTTTCAAGTCAGAAGCCCTGAGTTAAAGTCCACTTAGAGCTTGTGCTAGTTGTTCTCAATTCAGTATGTTGACTCAAGTGAGACAGTCTGGGCTACCATTGTTTAATACTGTACCAGTTTGCAGTCTGGTTAGAGACCCTTAGAGTACACAGGGCCATGGACAGGTGCTAACCCACCCTCTCAGCAAACAATAATTAGCACTGCTACAGCCACAGACACACAGCATGCTTTCCTTTCCAAGACATATTATGCAACTACAGGAGGTGAAGCCTTGTGGACATTGTCTAATGTCTTTATATAAACAAAAATCATGTACCCTCTGTTAAGACAAGTACCTAGATTGATTTGAAAGAGTTTATAAATACATCAACATATATATATATATATATATATATATATATATATATATATATATATATATATATATATATATATATATATATATATATATATATATATTGTGCGTCGACAATCCTCTTGCAAAGGTCAAACACGTGACGTTTGCCTAACAAAGGATTTTGCACACCTCACTGTCACCTGCTGTAGAATGTGTCAGACTAATAATTGGCTCCTTTTGTTGTGTAGATTATTTGCCTAACAAAGGACACATCACTACCCAACATGCACCTCACTTCCGGTAACATTGTTATGTTACTGTATGCACGCGGGTAAGGATTTTGTGCGTACAGTCGTTAACGTACCGCTTTTCATAAGAAATCCATATATGTTTTTAATGACAAGTAGGTATAGTGAAAGTTTATTCATTGGGACGTTTGTGTAAGGTCACAGTATTCGGATTACGCATCGCAACGCCGAGATACGGATGTTGAAAGGTGAGTGGGGTCATTCCTAGTTGCATACCCTTATATATATATATATATATATATATATATATATATATATATATATATATATATATATATATATATATATATATATATATCAGTTACAGGGGCTCAAGCTGATTCAGTTGCCCGTGGACTGGAGTCTGGAGCGTGACTCGCACACTCGGTGACACTTTACGACTGTCAACCGTTGTTTCCGTGTGGCCTGTCGAACTAGACTCTTCGTCTGCGGTTTCCATTTCTCCAAAGATAGACAACTATTACGGAAGTTCAGTAAACCACTAATCCGAGTAATCGCTAGTAGCAGATCTGGTAAAACTGTCACAAGCGATGCATCCATCTTGTCAACAAGTAAAAAATAGTTCCGGTATTCCGTTATCGCATTATTCTCGTTGGTGGTTGGCTCGTGGAAAACGCCACACTTCTCGAACACACGAGACGTGTGTTCGAGAAGTGTGGCGTTTTCCACGATTTTTTGCGTGTTTTGTTGTAATTTCTTTAACTTTTTTATTTGGAACGAACAAAAACGCTATTTTGTTGACGTGTGTAAACACTTGTATATATAACAGAGACCCATATCTTTTTTTCGCTCCAGAATGCCTATTTACGAAATAAATCGCAAAAAATCGAAAATTTACATTGATTAGATATACGCGACTCAAACCACTCGTTTCGACAACAAGATGGCGATACGCAGTGATGCGTTTAGTCGATTTTTGTCTCGAACAAAATCAGTTTTTCAGTTTATCTCATAAATTAGCAGGTATCTGTCACCATTAATGCATAGTTAGATAATATATATTTAAATATACGGCATAACACAAAATTGCTTCAGTTCCCCTTTAAAGGTTATATAAAAATGATGTATGTAACACGTCATCACTGTTACAGTGATGTAACACTTTTTTGATGATGACACCAATATTTTCGCTCAGGAAATGACCCGGTTGAACTTTATTGGATGACAATATCTGAGCTGTCGAGCAGTATTGCAATTATGCACAAAGCAAAATATGTACTAGACAAACATGTTCGCCTAACGCTGTACTATTCACTATTGTGTGTCGTATTGTTGTGAAGTGTAGGGAAATACTAACAACACAAATGTTGACTCTATTTATTTGTTACAGAAGAAAGTAGCGATGGTTGTCGGCAATGTATACTATTGTATACTATGTATACTATTGTATACTATTGCCATCATACAAATGGCTTGTTTCATGAATTGCCTATATTAAATTTATCTGATTTTTAAAAATAAATTATTGTTTGTCTATTTTGTGGGCAAATATTGCGATTTTTTTTATCTAGGGGGTGAAGAACCCCTCCTAAAGTTTTCAAACATCACTTTTGGGATTCTGCACACCCTAATCACCCAAAAAAAGTTGGTTGGCATGCTTTAGTAAAACAATGCCTACGGGACCTTTCTTAAGAGACACGTTTGGATTTCGGCACCAGTCTAATAGTCCAATAGCTTCCTTGTCCACTTGTCACCTGGATCTTCCTTGTCCACTTGCCACCTGGAGCTTCCTTGTCCACTTGCCACCTGGAGCTTCCTTGTCCACTTGCCACCTGGAGCTTCCTTGTCCACTTGCCACCTGGACCTTCCTTGTCCACTTGCCACCTGGAGCTTCCTTGTCCACTTGCCACCTGGAGCTTCCTTGTCCACTTGCCACCTGGAGCTTCCTTGTCCACTTGCCACCTGGAGCTTCCTTGTCCATTTGCCACCTGAACCTTCCTTGTCCACTTGCCACCTGGAGATTCTAGCTTTGCATGGCAATCTTGTTAAATACTTGTTAAATCACTCAACTTTCGTTGGTTTGTTGCGGACTCAAATGTGTTGTTTTTTACGCATCGCCATTTGTATTCGCCGTTCGCGTCCATGGTGCACGCATGCGCGAGAAAATGTGAACTCGCACGAGACCATAGAAGTATCATATGCCTAGAACGGTCAAGAAAGGAAGGAGTGGGTTTGAAAGAGTGCGCCAAAGGGCATCATTGTGATGAAATCAGTAATACGTATTTAATAGGTCAAATGATCACTGGGCGCTCAAGTTGGTGTGCAATGATTTGAAGTGGAAGGAAAGACCTCCTTCCGCCAAAAAGTGGACCCGCAATATCAACAAATATGACAAGCGGGTGCACAATGATTTGAGGTGAATAACGGGTGCAAAAGACAAAAGTCATGGTTTTAGGCCTATGCATCTTTAAGTTACTGAAACGGAAAACGTTATGGAACACACATCTTAATTTAGTGGGCCGCGCCATATTGTTAGATAACCCTAGGTCACGAGTGCTTGTAGTCTGGCAATATTCGCTCACCAAATGAAAATATGTTTGTAAGCACCTAGTCCTATTCTTACCAATAGGCTATGGCCATGCCATTTTCGTCTAAATTCAACTTATTTAACATATGCTGGCCTTTGTTTACTAAACTTATCCCGTTCTGACTTAACGACTCGCTTGATTGAGAGTTTGCGCTGCTTCGGAGTACACCCGCCGGGCCTTCGATTTTGGTCGAAAACACTAAACGCGTTATAGCGTAAGTCTAACTTCGCCGATGTCTTAGAACTGCCAGACGCTTATTGGTCGCTCTGGTCAAAATGTCAGCCGCCAGGAAAACGAAGATTTAACGAGAATCGCCCAGTTTCAGAACAAATCCTGAATAAACCACTGGTGTTATATTCTTGATAGTAATTGCAATTGGTTTGTTTTTGTTAATTCTTTTAGGCGCATAGCCCCAAAACCATCATATTTGTTTCGCTTTAAGATGTATCTGACCATTGAGATCATCTTGGGAAATCTTGAGGAGAACACGGGATTGAATTTGGTGGATTTTATATTTGTCTAAAGCGTGGAGTATTGATCGGATAAGTATTATTATTGCGTGTATATTAAACATAAACTTAGAAGAGTCCTTGTTTACTCAATAGTTGCTGTTAAAATTTAGCTATAGAAGTAATTTAGGGTAGTTTATATAGTAGGTCTCCGAGGACTCGGTAGCGCGAGCGATAATTAAGGGTTGTTGTTTTCAGTTGATTGGGTACATAATACGAGACATAATATTATTGTAAATAATTTAGTACATATTAAATATTGAAAACCTGAATATTTTGTTTTAGCAACATTTATTGTTAAAAGTTAGCCGTAGGTAGTAATCCAGTGTTATTTAAATAAGGTCACTGAAATTTCGTTAGCGCGAGCGATATTACGTTGTGTTAGTCAGCTGTTACATAGAAAGTAAGTTGCAAGGCAGTAGCTGTAAATTTAATTAAGACATAAGTAACATACTATAAAGTGTGTATTACAACACAAAAACAGTCTTTGTGAAGACTACCTTGTATAAATTGATTATAAACGGATTATAAACAAATACAAATTTAATTTCTAACATGGCGCCGTGCAAACGCCAAGTAAAGGCAAAACGTAATTTGATATGTTCTAGCTGCGACAGCTGGATAGACTTTGCAAAGTCCGGGTGTGTAAATTCGTGGGCGGAGGTGCAGGCGGATGATTTCCATTTCGTGTGTAGGGGGTGTACTACAGTGAAATATCTGCAGGAGCAGGTGATTGAGTTAAGGCGTATGATTTTGATGATGACAGGGCAGGGTGAGACAGAAGTGAACAGAGGTGGTGAGAATGATGAGAGCAGAGGTGGTGAGACCGAGGAGAGCAGAGGTGGTGAGACCGAGGAGAGCAGAGGTGGTGAGACCGAGGAGAACAAGGAGAGCAGTGGCAATGTGAGGGAGAAAGCTGGTAAGAAGAAGAAAGATGACAGAAGGCAAAGAATGCAACAAAAGAGAGGTAAGCGGGTGAGTGGAGAGGGATTGCCAGGTGGTAAGACGGTAAAGGTTGATGATAGGAGAGAAAGGGGGCATACTAGTAGTGTGCAACAGGAAAGGAGCTTTGCCGATGTAGTATCACAGGGGAAAGCGAGGAAAGCCCGGGTATTTATGGGGGATTCCATCATTAGGAAAGTGGATAAAATTGTAAATAGAGGAGATGACATAACAGTATGCCTACCAGGGGCAAAAGTAGAGGATATAGCAGAGAAGGCAGGACAGGTCATGGGTGGTGGCACGGGAGGTGCTGTTCTCGTGCATGTGGGAACGAACAATGCAGATAAGGAGGGAACGTCAGCCATCATTGGTAAGTACAGGAGGTTGATCAAGAGGCACGAGTTGGGCAGATCGTATTGTCTGGGATATTACCAATAATGGGAGGCAGGGGTGAGGAATATAGGAACTGTAGAAGGATGGCGATCAACACACAGGTACAGAAGGTATGTATGGAGGAGGGAGTAGGCTTCGTAGACATGTGGTGGTTATACTTTGTGGGAAGAGGTGACTTTTTCATGAGAGATGGACTTCATCTGACAGGGAAGGATGCTGCAGTTCTTGCGTGTGAGTTTGTCAGAGTTGTCGACGAGGGCACAGGTACCATAGATTATTTAAACTAGATGCGCAGGGGGAACTGACAGAGAAAACTCAAAGGAGTACTACTACAAATACGCATCCAAAGAAATGTTCACCAATAATTTCAGACAATGAACTTAAATGTGTATGCTTAAATGCCAGGAGCATAGTAAATAAAAAAAGTGAGTTAGACATTATGGTAGCAGATATTGATCCTCATGTAATAGGCATCACAGAATCATGGGCAAATGAAGATATAGTAGATGCTGAGTTAGCACTGACAGGCTATGTAATGTTTAGGAAGGATAGACGAGAAAGAAGGGGAGGTGGAGTAATTTTGTATATTAAAGAATCTATCCAAGCATATGAAATTACACTGAAAAGTGAAGCAGATAGTGTGGAAGCAATTTGGTGTAACATAGTTACCAGGAACTCAACATTAACAATAGGAGTAGTTTATCGTAGTCCTAACATAGGACATGAGGAAAATGTAAAATTACAAAAGGCGATAAGGGAGGTGAGCAAGGGAGAATGTGTTATAATGGGTGATTTTAACCATGGCCATATACAATGGGAATCATTAGAGAGTGCTGGAGGTGACGACCATCAGTTTCTACTTCTAACACAGGATTGTTTCCTTACTCAACATGTCTTGGAACCAACCAGAGGTGGGAATGTGTTAGATTTAATTTTGTCTTCTCAAAATGAATTAGTTGACAATGTTAAAGTACACGAACCTTTGGGTTCAAGTGACCATAACCAAATCCATTTTAATATAAAAGTAAAAACAGGGAATACATATAAAAAAACAATGGAGGAGGAACTTCAACAAAGGCAGATATAAAGTGATGAGAACATATCTAGCAAATATAGATTGGAATAATTTGCTGAAGAACAAGACAGCAACAGAATGCTGGACTTGTTTAAAATATGAGATTGAGGGCATTATTGAGAAATTTATTCCATTAAGAAAACAAGGGAAAAGATCCAGGAAAAAACACCTGTCAAAAGAAGCTATTAGAAAAATTGCTCACAAACAGATGCTGTGGAAGGTCTATAAACACACTGGAAATGTAGAAGACTACACCAACTACAAAGAGGCACTTAACCTAGCTACTACTGAAATTAGAAAATCTAAAAGAACCTTTGAACAAAAATTGGCAGGTAATATAAAAAATGACAGCAAGAGTTTCTATGCTTATGTAAGGAGTAAACAGAAAGTTCGAGATAAGGTCGGACCACTGGAAAGCAACAGTGAAAACATAATTTCAGATGGGTTCCAAATGGCAGAGGTCCTGAATGAGTATTTCAGCTCAGTTTTTACCACAGAAGATATCAGCTCACTTCCAGTTCCATTGACTAAATTTGAGGGCAATACATCAGAATATTTAGGGCAGTTATTTGTAACTCCTGAAATGATAGCAAAGAAAATTAAGAAGATGAAAGATAATAAATCACCTGGAGTTGATGGGATACCACCAAAACTGCTAAAGGAAATTGTTGATCAAAATAGTGCACCACTTGCAAACTTATTTAACTTGTCACTAGAAGAAGGAATAGTTCCTTCAGAATGGAAAGAAGCAAACATTACGCCGCTGTTTAAGAAGGGATCGAGGAAGAAGCCAGAAAATTACAGACCAGTGAGTTTAACATCAGTTGTATGTAAATTACTTGAAACATTAATTAGAGACCACATGGTGGAATTCCTCATAAAACATAAATTAATAAATACATCTCAACATGGATTCCTAAAAGCAAGGTCATGTCTAACCAATCTCTTATGTTTTTTAGAAGAAATTACAAAGTGGGTAGATCACGGGTCACCAGTGGATGTTGTCTACTTAGATTTTCAGAAAGCTTTCGATAAAGTGCCACATCAAAGATTGTTACTTAAACTAAAAGCCCATGGTATAGGCAATGATGTAATCAACTGGATAGAAAAGTGGCTTACACACAGAAGACAGAGAGTAATAGTAGATGGTAAGATTTCAAACTGGAAATCTGTTTTGAGTGGGGTACCACAGGGATCAGTGTTAGGCCCTATACTGTTTTTAATATATATAAATGATTTGGAGGATGACATATCTAGCAAAGTACTCAAATTTGCAGATGACACAAAAGTATTCAGAAAGGTTACTAATGATACAGATAAACAAAGTTTACAGGATGATCTAGAAAAATTAGTTAAATGGTCAAAAAAATTTACAAATGTTATTCAATTTTGGGAAGTGTAAATGTATACACATAGGACATGGAAATATGGACGAGGAATATAAAATGGGGGATGCTGTACTAGGTAGAACCACACAACAAAAGGATTTAGGAGTAACATTTGATGCTGACATGACAGTTTCAGAGCAATGTGGGATTGCTGCTTCGAAAGGAAATCAAATTCTAGGCCTAATTAGGAGAACTATCACGTATAAGGAGAAACATCTAATTGTACCCCTGTACAAAGCAATAGTTAGACCACATTTGGAATATTGTATTCAAGCATGGAGGCCATATCGTAAAAAAGACATAGATAAGCTAGAAAGAATACAACGAAGAGCAACTAAGATGATTCCAGAATGAAGAGACCTTAGTTACGAAAGTCGCTTATTACAATGTGGTTTGACAACACTAGAGACTAAGAGGAGACCAAATAGAAGTGTTTAAAATAGTGAACGGTTATGAGGATGTTGATAGGAATATGTTCTTCAAACTTAAAGAAGGCAGTAGAACCAGAGGACACAAAGCAGCATACAAAGGAGAGCAACTAAAATGATTCCAGAACTTAGAGACCTTAGTTATGAAGAACGCCTGAAAGAATGTGGTTTAACAACTCTAGAGACAAGGAGGTTAAGAGGAGATCAGATTGAAGTTTTTAAGATATTGAATGGGTATGAAAATATTGATAGAAATATGTTTTTCTCACTCAAGAAGGATAGCAGAACTAGAGGACATGAGGTAAAATTAGTAAAGGATCAATGTAGATTGGACATCAGGAAGCACTCGTTCTCACAGAGGACAGTAAATGAATGGAACAAACTGTCTACAGATTGTGTAACTGCTAGCAGCGTGAATATGTTTAAAAACAAGGTTGACACATATATCAGAAGGGCGGGTTATAAGTAGGTGAACATTGTTGGACTCTCGATAAGCCAATGGCTTCCTTGTCCACTTGCCATCTGGGCCTTTGGCTTGGATGGCAAATCTTGTTAAATCTTGTTAAATCTAGTTAAGGAGCAGTGTAGGTTGGACATGAGAAAGTACTCATTCTCACAGAGGGTGATAAATGAATGGAACAAACTGCCAAACGATTGTGTTAATGCTAGTAGTGTGAATATGTTTAAAAATAGAATTGACAGATATCTGATAAGGGCGGGCTACACATAGATGAGAAAATTGTTGGACTCTCGATAAGCCAATGGCTTCCTTGTCCACTTGCCATCTGGAACTTGTTGTTAGAGATGGCAATCTTGTTAAATCTTGTCTTGTTAAATTTTTAACAGAGCAACAACGCGCAGTAAAGGTTGCTCACCTAGTATACAGAAATGCATTGTGGGACGACAGAGGCAATGATGACGTAGACTAGAACATAGGCAACTAAATTTAGCTATGACGAAGGTTATAGTAGAGGTGAGTAAAATGAGAAGCTTTAATCTGATTGGTTGAACCACCAGTGACGTCACATGGGAAGTATTTTGCTTCTTGTGCTTCTTTTTCATGTTTCTAATTGTGGTGCAACACAAGTTCAAAAAGATAGGAAAAAGTATCCGAAATTGCAACAAAAGTTTGCAAAATGGCATCAAATGTCTAAAACAAACCTACATATGACGTTTTTTGGGGGGACATTTGGGTCAAACGTCCCACAAATGGCGCCACTAATCATTTCACCACCGTCGCAACAGTTGATGTGCAGATTTTGCACATCTTTAGTTCATTTGGTACTCTCCTAATTTGTGTCAAGAAATCTCTCAATAGCATACACTTGTGGATAGTGTTTATATTGTAAATGTGTCTAGAAACACAAAAAAACGTTCGTTTTTTGTTTTAAACTATGTTATGCAGTCAAGTGCACAATTGAAATGACGTAAACAACAATCGCGTTGCCCAGTCAACTGCGTGTTCATATTACTCCGTAACTATCCAATTTGAATTTATAATCAAGTTGAAGCAGTAATGATATGCTGAGTAGCTCCACTGTCGGGGGTTGTGCGTTTGGATGAACTCCCCCTCCAGTGGCGCCACATAGTGATTATAATGTACGTTACTGACGATTTCACCACTGTCATAATTTACATTTGATGTACAAATTGTGCACATCGACATTTCAATTCGTAATCTCCTAATTTTTATAGATAAGTCTTTAAATTTCACTTTTATGCAATTGTGGATAGTGTTTGCGTTGAACATATGCATAGGAACAAAATACCCTTCGTTTTTGCTTGAAACTGTTTTACGTATATTCAAATGCACAGTTGCAATGACATAGCAAGTCGTAAACAACAATCGCGTCGCCCAGCCAACATACTATTCCGCACTGTCCATTTTGAATTTATAATCAAGTTGAGGTAGTGGTTATGTGCTGAGTAGCGCCACTGTCGGGTACTTTGGCCGTGCATCAAACTAGTTCCTTGTGACTCGCTACGCGTCGCCACTGGGTGTCACCTGGTGAATTCCGAACATTGTCGGGGGAAAACATTTCGCGATTAATATTTTTTATCCGATCGGTGGCGTCAATCGCCGTACAATTGTTTTCTATCTGGCTGTAGCTGTTGTAGGGCGAAGATCTCGTTCGTCCAAAACGTAAGTATTTTCATGAAAAGTGAAACCTTATAAAAACGTCATAAACAGAGCAATAAACACGTCTTTCTTGTGTGTATGCATTCTTATATGTATATCACTAAATTTACCTGACAATAACCATGTAAAAGTGTGAAATTGTTATCTTTTTGTCAGAACGCATGTGCTTGTCAACATTTGTATATAACCGGATGTTGTTGTGAGCGAGATTACCAAACGGGATTCCCGTAGATCTATATAAGATCACGCTAAGAATTGCCGTCTGCTGGCCATAGAGTTACATAATTAATCATGCCCCTATAAACTACTAACTTACTAACGGGTGTTTTATTTATGTCTATGCTGCTGGCCCATTCTGGCCTCATTCTACACGAAATCGCGTTTGATCATGTGACCCAAATGCAACATCACGTGCACAGTATGGCGGCTAATTGTGAAATCTTTTCTATGTCACCGATAAAAGTCCTCATAAGTAATTATTTGGAGCACATTTCTTCAGTTTTTTGACGCCCAATTGTCGGTTGTATGTCATAGAATACACATGTGAAACGGTTAGTGCGTACCGCTTTTAAAACTTAAGTTATTAGTTCCGTAGCCATTTGGCTACGGAAAGCCCAAATCGGCGAGTTGACAAATGCCGGTCAGGAACTCCGCCCCTAGGCTAGCTCAAGAGTGGGGCGGAAGACTCTGCCTAGATGAATTGAAGATAAAATTCAAGTATCAAGGAGCGAGCACCCGATGGAGAAAAGTTGACTTAACTGTAAGGTAACGTGCAAGTTATCCTTATTAGTACTCGTATAAACGCCAGCGTAAATTCGGCGTATCTTCTTGCACCTTCAGCTTTCAGTTACGTTGCAGTGACATGATTATTACTGCAAGTTGGGCCTGGGGTATTTGTTGACGAGTAGATGAATAACAAGAAACTATATTAAATTGACTCATAGCTTGGACCATAGTCAGTAATAGAGCGTGTGTGGTATGTCCGTTCATAGACATATATCCCAGTGTCACTACAACAACTAACACATAGCTTCAACAGTGACACAATAAGATCATTTATGTACACATTAAATAATGTGGATAACATGCCCCCCCCCATCTAACACCATCATTAACAGAAAAGAAGATTAGGGGAATACTGTTCCCAATTTGACACACTAGGACTGGTTGCAACACCACTGAAAGATTACCTTTCTCTCCATCTAAGAACACCAAGTTTAAGTAGTTTTAAAAATAGATTGATGTTTTTCACCATGTCAGCAGCTTTGGAGGCATCCCATAGGAACCAGATACACACAAGAGCCATGTTTTAAAATTATTTTTTTTTGTTTATTCGATGACAGGTGACTGAAGATGAAGCAAAACAGATTGAGGCACTTAAAGAGTTAGGCTAACTTGCACCTTTGGCATGAAGATGATAGAAAGTGGCAGCTAACATCTTCAAATTGTTGTGCCATCTCATAGGTGACACATGGCCAATTGATAGACAAGTTTTGCACCTCAGTGATGCATCCCCAAATGCTGACAACAGCCCCAATTCTCCATGGGCGCCACTACAAGCATATCGCTTTAAAGGAATTTTCCAACAAGACTGGACTGGAGGTGGAAAAGTGTGGATTATTTGTTGTTGTTCAACATCCCTTTCTTACAGACTCTGATGGACTGATAGGCAGTAATGCAGTGGTGGAAGTTAAGTGTCCCTTCTCTAGGAGGGAAGCGACATTGTGCCCGAAGAGAATTTCTCTTTTGTAGAATGGAATAAAGTCATCCCTATTATGACCAATTGTAAGGGAAAATGTTTGTGACAAAAAGGAGCATGTGCTATTTTGTTTTGCACACTTTCACAGACATGAACATTATGGAAATAAAATTTAGCAAGCAATAGTGCGAGGAAGCTTTCCTGCCAAAGTTGAAATGTTTCTATGAAAGCACTACAGACCTTTTGTTGCCAGTACTTTGTAAATTATAATTCCGGCATGATAAAACTTTTAATTTGAAGCAGGGTAGTAGCGAACGAACCCAGAGTGTATGCAGCGAGTGTGTACACATTTATCTTCTGTAAGCCTCAGTTTATATACATGTGACAATAAATAATTTCAATTAATATGTTTTTAAAATATCAACAACAGTATGCATGTTAGTATATCGAACTATGTTTGATCAACGTGATAGCTATGCAGTCTTTTTGCATTGCAAGGCCTAAAGTTAGATAGATAAAAACGTACATGTATAATTCTACTGCCTAAAGTAACTACTGATATTGATCTGTTTCATGTGGGAGATTGAATTGTCTCTCAGCATGGCAACTTCGTTCGGAGATATCTCCGGGATTGTGAATACAGAGCTTCTGCACAACACCTGGCTTTACTCATCTTCGCTGGCCTAGAACATTAAAGATACAAAATTAATAAAGCAAATTTCTTTAAGTGACAGCCTTTGTGAATCGTTAGGGTGGGGTTTTTGACAACCAGTAAGATTTGTTATTATTTAAAACAAAACACTAAACAAACATCACTAGTTGCATATATTTAAATAGTATAGCGTGTGTGTGTGTGCGTGCGTGCGTGCGTGTGTGTGTTAGTGCCCTGCGCGAGCCAAGAATTTGATCCCAAGCCCGGCCCGCAATTAGCAGTTAGAGTCCAGGCCCGGCCCAGGCCCGCAATAATTTTTCAAGCCCGGCCCGGCCCGGCCCAGGCCCGCAAACTAGAATTTAGGCCCAGGCCCGGCCCATACCGTGAATGTTTGGCCCAGGCCCGGCCCGGCCCGGCCCGGCCCGCAAGTTTCAGGCCCGGCCCAGGCCCGGCCCATACCCGCGGGCCAAAGATGGGTAAGCCCGCGGCCCGCAAGCCCGCGGCCCGCTAAGTTTAGAGTTAGAGAAGATAATCCTATAATCTTATAACAAAGACGAGGATGAGTTCTAAAAATCCAGCACCACCAACTTCTTCAAACTTACGAATATCCTGAAGAAAATTTAAGAAAAACTTCTTAGTGTCATTACTATTAAATATGATAATATTTGTTATATTTGGCTTTAATGTATTGGCTTATGGTTAGGGTAGATTTGTTTATTTAACCCTGACTTAACCCATATGCAAGCCATAACCCCAATTTATATTGTTAATTGAATTAGTTCAACTAAGTTAACATCATTTAATATGATATTTCAATTAAATGTCACCCACCCACACACACACACACACACACACACACACACACACACACACACACACACACACACACACACACACACACACACACACACACACACACACACACACACACACACACACACACACACACACACACACACACCCACACCCACACCCACACCCACACCCACACCCACACCCACACCCACACCCACACACACACACACACACACACACACACACACACACACACACACACACACACACACACTGCCTGTTGATGCAGCCAGTTACCAGGGACACAGTCACAGGCCACAGCCGCACAGGCACAGCGCTAATCAGGCATCTGAAATATTAATCACAGTTATATTACACTTATAGCCTGATTTTATGTTTAGTATAAAAAAACTTGTTTGAGCGCCATTTGGGCACGGTAAACAATCTTACAAATATCACAAGAGTAGTGACGTAAAGGTTTTCGTAACTGTCGGTCTGGTAAACTGGCTAATATATCATCACAAATACTTATTATCATGATTATATACAGTTATTTTGCAGTCATTTGTTTCAGAGACAGAGTAGTCGGTTCGTCACTCTACGAATTAACATGGAGAAGCCATTTTGTAAATTGACGTTCAGCGCCACCAAGTAGGGGGCAGCTACAACTTTCATCAGCGCGTCTGGTAGTTCTAATCCGCATGCGCCAACCCTCTAGTTACATTTCCGGGTGAGAGGACAATCTGCATAAACCTCTGTCGATTGCGTTTTATCCAATCTGCTACAGATACACAAAACAGTTCTCGAATATTTTTATTACTAACCTATTGTATATCGAGATGGGTCACTGAACGAATTAACACGGAAGCATCATTATGTAAATTGACGTTCAGCACGACCACGTAGGCGGCAGCTACAACTTGTTTGAGCGCCATTTGGGCACGGTAAACAATCTTACAAATATCACAAGAGTACAGTGACGTAAAGGTTTTCGTAACTGTCGGTCTGGTAAACTGGATAATATATCATCACAAATACTTATTATCAGGATTATATACAGTTATTTTGAATGTTTACCATAGTTGCAGTCATTTGTGTCAGAGACAGAGTACTCGGTTCAACCAGAGCTAGTGTATACCGAGCTACGTCACGAATGAAGGAGCCATTTTGTAAGTTGACGTTCAGCGCCACGAAGTAGGGGGGCAGCAATATTTCACATTCAGCGCGTCCGGTAGTTCGACTCCGCACGCGCCAACTCTTTAGTTACATTTCCGGGTGAGAAGGCAATCGGCTTAAACCGCTGTTGACAATGCGATTATGTTTAATCCTATCTGCTGCACAAACGCAAACTGTTCTCGAATGTTATTGTTTTTATTACAAACATCCTCAAACTAGTCTTCACAACTGACGCGGTTATACAACTCGACATCCGTTGAAGGCAAGACCACAAACGAACAAGTCAATTGCACACATCGGCATCGGATCATTATCATTGAAGTTGCTGATATAAATGAGTATTTCACATTGGCATATATATTTTGTTTTGTGTGTTGCATTATATGTGTCATATATGTTTACCATTACATGTATGATAATATTATGCAGATATCAAATAAAGCTGATAACTCTAAAATACGTGTTGGTTTTTGGTGTCTAATTTGTCTATGTCTATGACTAATGTTTATGCCTCGGCTATGGCTATGCCGTGGCTATGCTATGGCTGTGATTGCTCTGTTGATATACTGATATTTCAATACGGAATTTAAATTGGTCTTTTAGGAGGTTACATTGCAATTGGTATTTGTAAATTGAATTGATGTAACAGTAATTTACCCAACTGTGGACTCAAATGCACATACAATTATGCACACACAAATAATATATGAAAGTGAATGTTAATGTATTTTAATGACTAAATTAACAGTTCTCGTGATGTTTTTAGTTATTCTTTATGAGATCCATGCACATGTATCCTTGTAAATTCAATGTAATTCACTTCCAGTTTACACATGGCACTTTGTGTACGTCACAAATATGATTCCATAGACATGGTTGTCACTTGAGCAGCAGGAGAGAGTCATTATTATGAAGAAACTCATAGTTGGAACAGCACTGCGAAGCAGCTACACATTAGCTGATGAACTGTGATGAAGCACCAGTTGTCCAACACCATCCATGAGAGGAAAGGCAGATCTTGAGAGAAGATGACCGCTCATGAAGATCACGTTAACAACCAGTGACATCTAAGACGTTGACAAGAGAGCTTCAGATAAACTTGACAAGAGAGTTGTAGATGAAGCTGAAAGAAAGTGTCAGAACATTAGAAATCTTCAATTGAAAGAAGTGTTTTGTTGAGGTGTGTCGTGTTTATCAGTTGATTTTATATTATATATATATATATATATATATATATATATATATATATATATATATATATATATATATATATATATATATATATATATATATATATATATATATATATACACACACCACACTTTGAAATATTAGTGATGCTCACCATCTTGTATTGTTTGACTCCCTCCCAAAGTTATTACAGTGTAGTACCATTGCTGGTGCAAAGTGAGCAGATTACCTTGTGGTTCCGCAAAACAGTAGACAATATTGCATGTGAAAAGAATTGGAATTTAATATTTTGTTGGAAAATAAACCATAAAACAAAACATTGTCTAGTATATATTGCAAGTCGACATATTAGTAGAAAAACTTTTTTCCCCCAATTTTCAAAAGATATATTGTAAATGTAAATTTTTTCAACACATTTTATTTGTTAACCCGCTAAATTTTACAAACAAATTATTTTATTACATGGTAGATGCAAGCTGTATCCATGAGTAAAACTAATTTAGAAGTACGTCAATAAAGTTAACTTTATTTATAGTAAACTTACAATGCTATTGGAATACGAATTAAGCACATTTTAGTAACATATTTCAAAAAACATCATTGCACCTGCCATATCTCCCCTTAACATAACACACAAAACACTTTTCTATTACAGAAAGTATTGCCACAACTTTCTTCACAAAGTCAACCTTTGCTTTGCATATAGAATTTTTTTTCAACTTTAATGCTGGCTAGCATTCCATCCGCAAACTGTGAATATGACGAACATGTCATATTCACAACTTTGTCACGTCTGTCCAGTGAAGCATCTAGCGATCCTGCAGACAGTGATGGGTGCAATCCATCAGCAAAGCGGCTTACAACAGAGCGTGACATGAAAGTTCATGTAATTTCAAGTATTGATTTTGAAAGCACTGCTGCAGTTACCAATGTGCTCACATATATAGGTGGATATTTGGTGCATAAAATCCATGATTTTTCTTGTGATCACTGTATGAGGGCACTGGTGACTACAGAGACAAATGTAGTAGAAGAAGGACAGATGTACATGCATCTGAAAGCGTAGTCATGACAAGGGTGCATTTGGTGGTTTGACTGCACCATCAGCACAACTTGTGCACATTTTGAAACGAGTGGAACATACATTTTCACTATACATTGGTGATCTGCTTGCCAGCAGTGGTCTTTTAAAAGGACTAGAAAAACTTGTTTCAAATCGTGTTGCACTCTCCACCTTACAAGTGTGTTCTTCACATTCTTCCGTTGTTAAGCAATTAGTTAACTTGTACTTAAGATGTCGCCTGCATTATTACTTTAAATTTGAAACTAGACGACTTATGCAGGTTACACACAAACGAAACCGAAAAGCTATATATATATATATTTCATAGCTGAGCTATGGACTGGGAATTTCTGAGAACAAAAACACTGGCACGGCAAGTCGGCAACAACATGATAATATCACAAAACTGATGAAACCTTAATAATACAAATCTTAACTGTTGTTGGCTACAGTAAGGGTTGAGCTACAATGTGAACACAGACCTCTCTCGTTGGCACGATGACGATGGCATATGGTCCATGATAACGGCTGACGCATGGACTCCTAGCCTGTAGATTCTGGACCACTGGCACTGCGTATGACAGTGTCTTCCCTGTAAGTCGCAGATACACATGCAAGATAATACACCCATCCTTTGGCTTGTCATACACACACACTGATCAAGTCATTTGCTTCCACAGCTGGGGTCAAATTATTCTCTTCTTTGAATACAAATATGCTGCATTTAAAAATTTCATATACAAATTTGTTCCTTTTTTTATTTAAAAGTATAAATACCCTTCATCAAATTCAAATATGCTGTATTAAAATGTCATATACACACAAGGTTAACTTTAAATACACACTATCAGGAGGGCCAAATAAATTATATAACCTGCAATTACAAATATTATATTATTGGTGAATTAAATGGTGAAGAATTTGGTGAAGTTAGGTGGGTAGTATTTAAGATCCTAAAATATGCAAGTTCAAACAGGTCAAATGTCCCAAATACAAGTAACAGTAGTTGACCAAATACAACAAATACAAACATCAAACACGGTCTTCTGAAAAAAAAATATCCGAGTATCTGATCCCAACTATTTGCTTCACCAAATATCCACTCAATCACCAGCTGGACAAATGTCCACGCAATCACCAGCTGGACAAATGTCCACTCAATCAACAGCTGGACTAATGTCCACTCAATCAACAGCTGGACAAATGTCCACTCAATCAACAGCTGGACTAATGTCCACTCACCTGAGCCTGTTTGTGACTTGATCATGGCATCATGACCTTGCAGTAACACTGGTATTGCTTTCTGCTGGACGCTGGTCATTTCAGTTCCATTTTGCCCTCCAAGTTAGACACCTGGACACGACGTGGACAGTTAATCTTATCTCACAGCCATGGCTCTTTATGCATGGCAAGGTAAATTCATCACCGCAAAATAATATCTAAACTGTGTGCTACCACAACTATGCCAAAATATTTGGTTAATATGTACATAGCAAATTTTGGCATAGCTATGGCAGCATATTATGTGACAAAGAAAGCAAATTTTTAGTTTTTATTTATGAATGTAGCAGCAATGTTCATTGTTGATAGTCTTGCAGTAAAACATCTGAAAAGAAATTCTACATGGATCTAACAACGAATTGAAGAAATAACTCCTGGCATTTCTGCTCGATATGTTAGTGAATGAGGCAATCAGGTTCACGTAACTGCTTTCTCTTTAGGTGGCAGAAGCGGAGATGGGTATTTTGAAAAGTCAACAGTACAGCAATACCAAAATAGCAAATTTGCTGGAGATTATCGCCTACCTATCTTGCAAGGGAATGGTAAATTCACAAAATTCTAATTTTGGGGAAAATATTGGAATTGTTTTGCTGGTTCAGTTCAACAGACTTGAAACTAGATATACATATTCTGAGTCAGAAATCGAAGTGATATCACAAGGGCAGCAATTTCTAGAAACTGGTCCTACTATATATGGGTGAAGCTTCAAATATGCAAATCTATTCCCCGAAAACATGGCTTATTTCACTTGTTGAACTGGAATGCTGCAATCAAACCCATATAACAGGTGATAATTTATTAAATAAACATCAAGACTTCTAACTAGTTTTTGACAAGAACCAAGTGGTTGACACAGTGCTCTGTTAACTAGGCCTTCTATTTTTCATTACTTGGTTTATATAAAAAAAAAACGGGTCGGTCTTTCAGGAAAAAATAAAAGTAGTATATTCCGACAATTAAAATCTCAGCAGTCCAGAAACAAATGCCATATATGGTAAAAAAAATATTTCACATATACGCTGTCCGAATCTTTATTCATGCGTGATGTTGTGTCCCGTTAATTAAACTACCCTTTATTTACACCGGTAAACGACATTCCTACTAGATATTTTCTGTGTCAATCACTCCACATATGGTACATAATTCCATGTACACAAAATATACATTCGTTTAACATATTGCATTTTTTACGGTCCAAATACTGGTGTGGATTGTATCCGCGGTGAGTGGAAACATAAGTAAATGACACTAACTGCAGAAGACGCTGATGCAACGTGGCACTACTTGGACCGGAAGTGTGCAAAAACACAACAGGCCTGCTGATGACTGCCTGTCATCTACCAGGGTCTTAATTTTTTATAATCATACTTAAGCTTGGAGAATACAACATGGAGATGACAAATACAATCGTATTTGAGAAACTGCCCAGGAGAAGTTTTTAATTTTTTCCCAAAATATAAATATTGGGTCAGCAGATGCATAAAAATAAAGGTCTTAGGAGAAGAAAGACTACTTCACACAACATAATATTATGTTCGCTTATCAATGCAGTACGTACTTACCCAATCTATTACGCATGCAGTACATACAAATACCATCCTTTTGTTAATGTCATATATATATTGGAAATCAAATAATAGACTGTATTACTGTAACAAGTAATTTTATTTTATAAAAGTAAGTAATTGCAGACAACCCTTCAAGGTTCCAGTTACAGCTTCAAAAGTGATGTGTCGGCAGTTTTTTGTTTCCTTTTTTTGAGACAATACAACTACTACACATTTAACAAACAATGTCATGCGAGGTCAAGGTGGAATGAAATATAAAACAAAAAGAGTCAGATCATCCAAATCTTGGATGGATAACGTTAAAGAATGGACAGGAATATTGACAGAGCGGAGGGTGGAAGGTGAATAGGAAGACCGAGACTTAAGATGGGAGGACTGCGGGAAGAGAGATTTGGCGGGAGTGGAGAATGAGAGCGAGGGATGGGGGAGTGGAGACGGTTGGTGAAGGAGGAGGCAGTGAAACATGACTAGTTATGAATAAGAAGGGATAACAAAAATTAAATATTTTTATTCGGTCGAACCAGTATTCCATATGGTATGTTAATGACAATACTTGAAGCTTCCAAAATTATGTAAAAGTCACAGAATTTGAACGAAAAGACAACGCATTCAACACATCATTGCGTGCACTGCACTAAATATTGTGCTACTTCCTTCTGTGCGGAGTGTGCAAGTCCGGAAGAGCAAATCATGCAAGTCGATTAGTGGCCACAGTGTGGCGCCACTGTTATATCCACACGAATGCGGAATAATTTTTGTGTCACGTTTAGAGGGAAATAAATTTAGAATTAATTTTAATTATGACAGTAGTTATTAAGGTTTAACACTAGCTGTAATTTGACACTATGCATGCGAATACAAGGACAGTCTTAGCATAGGCTTTCCATAGTTTATTTATAGATGCACCAGAAAAACATATATAGTGTACTGTATAACGTATAGACTAGTGTCATAAGGTAAACAACACTAGCCTGCCGTGTTCAGGTGTGGGACTAGGTCCGGTATAATCTATGTGATAACAACAGCACTAGACAAATAATAGATAATTTGGTATTAAAATCAAAACATGTTCACAGTCAGAGGTGATATGACCATGATGACGAAAGGACCGGCATGGGCATGACGTATGACTGTTTGAAGCTAAAGGCTAAGGCCTAAGCCTAAACTACGCTAATCCAAACTTCAAAGTGAAGCCTGAAAGTGGCAGATGGTATGATTACGAACTATCTTCTTGACCTTGTGTTAGAATGTGCTACATCATCCCAATTTACATTTCAACGATATGTCTAGCCACACGTCATAGTTAGGCCCTAACTTAGCCTTAGGGGCGATCTTTTACTTTCTGACCTAACCATGAAAGCGACCACCTACAGCACCCAAACTTCTCACATATCTACTATACATATACATATGTCACGTGGCCAAAACAGTACATTTACTTTCTCAAAACGAAAAAAAGTTACAATAGAATTAAACCAAAATATCGCCCTCTCCTACGGCGCCTACGCGTAGCGCCAAGGCTACTGTAAAATCGATGCATATGACAAGGCGTCGTTCAGTTTCACCAAAACCTCTGTGCGGGGGCGCTGCTGATTGAAATCAAACAGAACAATTATATATTTCTGTTTGAATTGTGCGTGGATGCATGCGTGCTTCATTGCGTGTAATTATGTTATGCTATTTTAATACCAATTGCGTTTTTAAATACAGTAATTATGTTGGCACCAGTATTAATGCATAATTTAAAGTTTACTGTTGAATCTAATGCAACTGACCTCAATAAAAAATAGTATTATTACTTTGTCACAAAATGTGTTATTAGTATGTATCTGTTGATACCACTTATTTCTTTAGAGATCAGCGGTTGTTACCTCCGATATTCAGTATGAAGTTAAACACAAAATAAGACACATGCGCGTGCAGCATATAATGCATTCTTCAGGAAAACTAGCGTGTTTTATTCAGCATGTAGATGTTTTATACATCAAAAATAGATTATTCAAACAGCATCACACCCAGACATCACTCAATATTAATACATCACCATTTATTTAATTTACAATAACTTTAACAATGTTTTACTAGTTGCAGTACACACACACACGCACGCACGAACCCACACACATATAATAATAATAAGTACACTTATATAGCGAACATGCTTAAAATACAGTTTATGAAATTAATGAGTTAAATAAATTAGGTAGACATGATGTACATGTACTATTATGTACTATTATGCAATGTATGTATAATTTTATGTATATATATATATATATATATATATATATATATATATATATATATATATATATCATATGCATCGATTTTAGGGTAGCCTTGGCGCTACGCGTAGGCGCCGTAAGAGGGCGATATTTTGGTTTAATTCATTTGTAAATTTTGATCGTTTTGAGAAAGCAAATGGACTTTTTTGGTCACGTGACATGTGTTTATGTATAGTAGATATGTGAGAAGAAGTTTGGATGCTGTTGGTGGTCGCTTTCATGGTTAGGTCAGAAAGTAAAAGATCTAGGAGCTGGTAATCACTGACACATGACACAGTTACTGAGTTATCAACATCGCGTACCACGATGCTATAGTGGCAGTGCAGACACCACCGAGCAAGTAGTACGCGGTCCCTCCGGTCAAGTTTTGGTTTCGTTCTTGATCGCCCAGAAAAAGCTTCTGTTGTTATGTTCAAAACGGGTTTCTCGTCTGCCATTGCAGTTATCTGTATGTCAGATCTTGTCACGGTGATTAAAATAGCAATGTTTTTAAAAGGAAACTCAACACGCGCTTTGACAGGAACCACATGTGTTTTGGAAAAGATGACGGATGTGCAGTCGACTTTTGTAAACCGTTACAACGATTGGCGCTGGTCGTGTTTATCTCACACGTGCACTAACGTTGTATGCCAATATTACAACGCTCAATCGCCTCGATATTATCATGTCTGAAGCGAAAGTCATAGAAGAGAATGGCGTTAAAATACAAGTGACAACAAATCACGATAACCCGACAAATTGCAAGACATTTTACAATCCTGTAATGAAGATATGCAGGTGCTGCTGACTGGGTGACCGTGATGTGATGAACTACTTGTAGTGCCTGTGGCGTGAAGTGGTGCCGTTGGCATTGGTGGCATTATAATATTATTTTGTAGAAAGTTTTGTCGTTAGCCACAATTCTGACAGAATGTCAGTTTAACTAAACAAAATAATAATGACATATTATATTCTAAAATTGCAGTCACCTCAGTTTCTCAAAATATAATTTACGCGAAAAACAGTTTTAATGAGCTTTAAATAATTAAATAGGATGAATCATTGCAGCTGTATTATTTTGGTAAGCTCACTTTTTTATGACATTTAACTCTAAACCGCTTGCTCTACCACAAACATAGGAGTGGCTTATTTGAAGCGTTTTCCTTCTCTACAGAACTAGTGAGTCCATCACAGGTTTTTTTCCATTTCCCTGCGTGGGATCTATTACTTACACTGGCATAGACACCAGATAGAAGGGATCAATGAATTTTAGTATAATCTCTTCTGAAAGACAGGCAAAGTGCATGGGGTGAACAAAATTGCCCAAGCTTCCATGGAGGTGGAATCAAACCAATAGACCACCACTCCACACTAATGTATCAGCAAAAAGCACTGGTGGGCCAGGATGACGATTATACATATTGATTGCAGCATGGAAAATACATTTACTTCAGTTTGCTGGAAATACGCTTCTGACAATAGTTGTATAGGAAATTGAAGGTACCAGGGGACATATAGTGTGACATCTGTCTATGGTTGCAGGGAGTTTGTGTTGGCGGCTCTACTTGCCCACTGCGATGACACAAGTCATGTTGTCACCTGCCTAGATGCATTTGCTGCCACTGGTAAGTTGTACATAAATGTAGCTCCAAGTATTTCTAAGTGAAACTGAAGCCACAATACATCAACACTGCTTCCAATTAGCCAAATATTAACCATGCAGGAGCTGCTTTGAAACATGCAAGTTTTTTTATATTGTCTTCCTGTACTGAGGAAAATAAAGAAAAAATCTGTTATCAGAGTGATGTGAATATTGGTGATTACAAGAAACGTAGACAGTTGCCTGCCTAAGAAACTCATAGACTTGTTGACTCGTGTCAAAGTGGCTGACTCAAGTCGGACTAAGTCACCCAGTTTCATGACTTGTGACTTGACTTCAGAGTGATGACTCAAGACTTGCCTTGGATTCAGAGGTCATTGACTGAAGACTTGACTTAACTTGCCAGTTTGTGATTGGCTCGAAATGTTTGCAAAATGTGCCGAAATGATTGGTGAACCCTGGTGACTTGGGACTAGACTTGGAATTTAGAGAGATGACAACAAGTCTCGAAACTCACAGAGTCAAACATTAAATTTATTTTCTTAAACTGTACATATTGACGAGAATCATGCACAACTTGGCTACAAGTTTGACACAGGACAAATTTAAGTGCAATTTCATATAAAAAATAACATAGCAAGATTGTCCTTTCCAGGTATTGGAGGCCTACAGTGGAAGCGCCATCTGGGGAGTGCTGTGGAAGTGACCATTAACGAGAAAGATGAGACGTCAGTTGAAGAGATTCGTGTCAACTGTGCCAAGAATAATAGAACATTGGCAACATGTCAGGTGGGGATAGATTGCTATTAGGCAGCTGTGGTAGGGTTGTGCCTACATTTTTTTTGTATTAGACATTCTGATTCTATGCACATAAAGTAATTTAAGTATAAAACAAACCTACAATCTACCGATTCATTACCCAAATTAGAAAGTCAGAATTGATGATGTAGATATAAGTTTTCTCAATAATCTTGGCACACCTTACTGTAAATATTCATTGTACAGTATACAATATATATATATATATATGTGTGTTTTTTCCTCAATAAACCTCATGTGGTTAAGCAACTACCTAGTTCTATTTGTTTCTATTAATCCCAAATTATTCACGACCAACATGTAGTTTTCAAGTCAGCTGACTGTGTTGTATCATAGAAACCTGGTGACAGAAACAATATAGTTGAGACACAGCAATCCCACAATGCCACGGGAACAGACCAGCAGTCCATTGTTGAAGTTGTCCACGGAGACGCCAATGTCATCATGCATCAAAGGCAGTTCCATTTCATGTAAGTGATCTTTCCCCAAAGCAGTTCCATTTCATGTAAGTAATCATGCACCAAAAGCATTTCCATTTCATGTAAGTGATCATGCACCAAAAACAGTTCCATTTCATGTAAGTGATCATTTTGTCAGAGCATCATACTGATCCATTGACATGTGGACCAGGAACATCATTAATTAATGGACACTGTAGTGTAACATCTATGGCAGATGTTGAAGTTTAATGTCTTCAGTGAGTAAAACAATTCCTACAAATTATTGTTTGGATGATTTAATTTCAATCTAACAATTCGTCAAATCTTTGTCAATTTGTTAACGAAAAAGTTGGCCAATTCTTAAATAAAATATTCACTGATGTTAAAATGTTTTTGTAAACCCGGAAATTTGTTGTGCTTCTGAGCTGTGATCACAGTTCAGTTGTTCATCCAATGTTGGTGTACTGTTGCAAATTTAGGGGGCCATAGTGCTCATGTGGCTTTGGGATAAGAATTGTTCATGAATAACCTCAGACATCTTAAATACACCACTACTACTGTCACTAATTTCTGTCAGCTTAAATTTTTCGCCTGCAGACACCTAGATCCATATGGCAGCACTGTGCAGTACCTCGACGCAGCCTTTCGCAACATCTACAACAAGGGTATACTAGTTCTGACCTCTACCGACGTTGCGGCACTCTACGGGAAATGCCCTCAAGTGACGTTGCGTAACTACAGCGCTTACACAACCAAGGTGGACTACATGAAGGAGGTGGCAGCACGGGTCCTTATTGCGGCTGCCGTTAGGTTTGTAGGTGGCAGCACAGGTCCTTATTGCAGCTACCATTAGGTTTGTAGGTAGCAGCACGGGTCATTAACTGATATGGAGCTAGGTGAGGTTAGAATGTAAAAATTCTCTTAATGTTTCTATTTTAGAGTACATTTAAGTTGGTATAGTGCATTTACAGAAATTGCATAAACCCGGAATATCAGACCAGTCCGATGAAAAATTTTATATTTTACTTTCAAATGTCGTTTGAATCCATTGATGTCATTAATTGCAATCAAGCGGTCTATAATTATATATGTTGTAAAACTAGCGTATTTTATTTCATCACCAAGTTGTTTTTTTGCAATCAAGCGGATTATAATTATATATGTTGTAAAGCTAGCATCTTTTATTTCATCATCAAGTTGTTGTTTTTTCAAAAATATTAAGTGTTGAAAGGTTACTAGAGTAAACTATTTTGTATGGATGTTCTTTTGAACCAACACAGATGTTATCAATACTAAAAACTTTAGTGCTGCATTGTCCCATAAAACAGTTGTTCCTAATCATTAAAAGTTACTGTACTTCACATCACCTTCATGTTAAGCACGTACCATTAACATGAATTTTTACGCCAATAAAATCTGAATCCATGTCATGCAAAAAAATCACTCAAGATGGCCCTGTCTCTCAGTATGCAATAAAAATAATCACTGCATGGAATATTTGCAATTGAACACAATCGTTTTGCTATGTTAATTGTGTTTGTGTGTTCACCTGAGGCGTTTTTTCATGTGTTTTAGGTGCGATGGTTGTGCTATGGCATCTTTTATTTAGCATAGTTTTAAAAATCTGACTGTTGTAATTCATGCTTAGAGTTCATAAAAAATCATGTATTTAAGAAATACGTTGGAAACCGAAAAATGATAGGTATGTGAAACAAATGATCGTATGATGACGTCTGTTCTAGGGCTGCAGCGCGCTGTAACAAAGGCGTCGAAGTGCTGTACACAGTCGCTGTTGAACACTTCATCCAGGTGGCACTGTACATCCGTCGAGGTGCAACCCATGCAGACGCGTGTGTGCATGAGTTGCGTCCTGTCCTCCACTGTCAGATGTGTGAAGAGTGGGCGGTGTGTCCCGACACTCACGCCCCCGTAGGTGCGTACTACAGTCACCTTTCACATGTTTATCTAACTGCTAGAGGGCTATGGCAGACGAGTTTTTCCGGTATCCGGACCATTGCAATAGAACTCACTGCCAGAATAATAATATGTCAGACATGCACACACACTGTCTACGTTTAAGAACTTGCTGACAATCTATTTAAGTGTGCACCCGTCCACAGAGGAATGACTGCGACTGAGACACTATGAACCTATATTTTTTTATAATTATCTATTTATTTACTATATTTATTATATTTCTATTATTAATCTTAATCGAATACTCTATTTTTATTATATATTTTATAGTATATTATATATTTATTATTTTATGATTGCGTATGTTTTGTTCCTGCACGGTCCCAGATATATGGTGCTTTATAAATTTTAGTAATAATAACAATAGGACGTGACTATTCACCCAACCATTGTATGGACAACTCTGCAGATGTTGCTTATTCACCCAACCACTAACAGTCTTTCTATTGGTAGCAACATATAGAATAGTAATCACACAGCAAGCTGATTTGAATATCTTACTGAGCAGTGGAAATAGTTTGCAATAAAATGAGCTGTGCATAAGTAGTGCACAATAAAAAGTGCACAAAATATATTTTTAATAATAACAGTAGATTGTAGGCAGATAATAGGTAAGTAGATGATAAATAAGGTGGACCATAAGCTTTATCCTCTCAGCAGTTGGACAGATAGATGTAAGCCTTATCCGCACTTAGGTGAATAGCCTTTGCCCAAAATAATAATACCGGTACATTATGATTTAATATTTCTCAAGATGATAATGTCATTAGTACTGATGAAGCCACCTTGACAAGGTGGCAATAGCTGTACTGAGGTAAACAAAACTTTTTGGATATGTTAAAAGAAATGTTTAAAAAAAATTATATTGTGTTTTTAAGGCCTTTCACATAAGTAAATCGTGCATATTAAATCACATTCTGCCCACTTTAGGTCTATATGTAATATTGACACACTAAGAAAATAAAAAAATATAATTGAAATTTTCCAAAGTTATTATTAATAAAAAAAAATTTTCAGCACATACATCTGTTGAGCTGTACTAATTTGTAGTTCACCTTTAAAAATATTGTGTGTATGCATGCATGCGTGGGTTTATAATACTTACTTACTTAATCCTCTACGTGCGGAAGTGCACATAAGGCCGACACCAGAGCACGCCACTACAGTCTATCTCTTGACGTTTTCTTGAGCTTCCCCCACGTCAGGTTATGTTTTCCACCTTTCTTCTCCTGGTTTCTTTCGGTCTTCCTCTCACCCATTTTCCATCTGAGAGCAGTTCGGACTATTGCTGTCTGCTGCATTCTCAAGACGTGGCCAATCCACTGCCATCTGCGTCATTTTATTTCCAATGTGATGGGCTGGGTTGATGTTCTTCTGTGGAGTTCTGCATTGGAGATGGTGTTAGGCCAGAATATCTTGAGTATCTTGCGAAGGCATCTGTTCTGAAAGACTTCAATCCTGTGGTTGATAGTTTTTGTAATTTTCCATGATTTTGATCCATAAAGGAGGATACTAAGAACATTGCTAATGAAAAGGCATACCGGTATTTTTCTGAAACATTTTCTGAGTGTAGCAAATGCCTGGCAGCTTTTGACAGTTTTGCATGCATTTCTCTTGGGTTTATAATAACAGTTGATTAAAGGGAAACAAATGTAATTTTTTGGCCTATGCATCTATAACAGTTACTAAAACATAACCAGTTGCAACTACAATCAAGAATATCACGCCAGAAAACAGTTGTTGAACATACTGCATCTTAATTTCACGGGCTGCACCATACTGTTAGATAACCCTACATCACGAGTGCTTGTAGTCTGGCAAATGAAAATCTATTTTCTAAACACCTAGTGCTGTACTTGCCAATAAAATGTGTCTAAGCTCAACACGTTTTGGCCTTTGTTTACTAAACTTATGCCATTCTGACTTAGCAGCTCTCGCAACTGAGAGTTTGTGTTGCTTCAGTGTATACCTGTTGGTATATATATAATGCATCATAGTGGAACTAACTGCATCGATTTCCTAAAATTGGCCCTGGTGAACACGTTAGCCGCCAGGAAGACTGAGAGTTGACCAGAATGTCCCACTTTTAGAACAAACGCTGAGTAAAACACTAGCGTGATATTCGCAATCGTAGTTGCAAGTGATTTGTTTTTATTAATTTAAGTGCATAGCCCCAAAACCATGACTTGTTTAATTTTAACACACGCACCACACCCACACACACTCACGCACACTACACACATTTTGTACACTTGTTGTGGTTACAGAGAACGTCTATAGTTTACTGCCTTGCTGCTGTCACACACAGAATGCCAGTAGCAAGACGGCAGTGCTGCTCGGTCCCATGTGGTGAGTCTCGGACCAAGAAACAGTTCAGCAAGTGACATTCAAGTCACATTTCATTGCAAACAAGCCATAAACACAGCAACGTCAATAATAATTATGTGAGGTTGATAATGGATGATTTATTTTATGCCTTTGCAACATATTATTGAATGATTACTTGATTAATATAAGTCTACCCAAACCTATTAAAAAAATCACAATTCAAAAACCCGTTGATCTGACGTTTCAATAATTTTGGACCTAATCGAGCATGTGTTGACACACATATACACAGTTATTTTGGCCCACAGTAAAATAATTACACAACAATTTTAGGTGTCAAACTATTCAAATTATGTTGGCCATTCATGGATTTACATATACCACAATATGAAATCATAACCGGCATGCAGCATCTTGATGTTGAATTTGTGGAAATAAATCATATGCATTTCATGAAAATCTTGTCAACAACCATCGCATGAAGGATGCCTTGCAACGAGATGAATTCGTAATCTGGCGAGAACAAATTTGCTAATTCAGGTAGCGTCTATTTAGCAGGCTGTTTCTTGCTCCGTTCTTAAATAGGTGTGGCGACCTCTACAGAACGACCTTCCTCCAGAGGATGTTTGACCTTGCTACAAAGCACAAACTGTTCAGTGACCGACTACGGTCTCTGCTCGGTGTCATGCTGATGGAGTCGGACTGTGGCTTCAGTCAGCAGGGTCAGACCACGCCAAACACAACTGCTGCCACAAACTATGTCGATTCGCCCGATAAAACAACCCCAGCCAATGAAATGAAGATTGGGTCAAAGAGAGAGTGTGGGGATGCGGATGTTACGGGTGTGGTCAAGCGGCTCAAGGTTAGTGGACAGTGCAGCGATGCAGCGATGCCACTGTTCTACTACAATCTGCACAGGAGGAAAGTGAAGGGAGTCGACCTACCCAAGTGAGTTCACCTCTCAGTACATCTTCGGTGCTACCTTAACGAGAATGTACAATGATTTCCATTGGTTCACTGAATGACTGTTTTAGGAGACATTGCGACACTGAATTTACTAATATTTTTAATATCCATGTGTGTCACTGTCGTGATTTGTCATCTCTTAATGTTTACAAATACACGATTGGCGATGAATAAATATTTATACAGTCTTGGTGGGGTGGTCACAGGTTTGTGGGTGACCTTGTGGCCCCACCTGTTTGTAATTAAATCTGTGTATTGGTGGTAGAATGTCTGTATTCTTTGCATTACATGTTCATGACGACTTCTTGATGTATATATGTTATCGTCATGCTTGTAGGAATGTGGGCTCTGAGAAACTTGCCGGACGGGGCTGTACATGTGTTCAGTTCCTGTCCATTTTGCTTTGAGGAGCTCACATTCCTGTTAATGTTCTTCCCAAAGTGGCTGCGTGATAAGCAGTCCACTTTGTAATAAAAACGTCATTTATTTGGCCCATTTGCACAAGTGGAATATAGAGACATGAAATGGCCAAATGGATGACGTTTGTTTATTATAGGGATTAAGTGTAAGCCTTGTTTGGCACAGTCTGACGTTTAAAACAAAGAGATTTGGCTCCATAACCTAATGTCTGGTCTGTTGAGCCCGATGCGAGTCTCCAGGACCTCAGGTTCCTATAGAGCCCACATTTCGACACAAATGAGTAGCAGTAATATATACTACTTTTAAGACATCTATAAATACATGTGCTTTACTTCATTAAAAGACCAATTAATCATCAATTTTTAAGGTAATATAACGTTTTTTAATGGCCAATTTATTGGTCTGTTAAATTCTCATTTTAGACAATTTCTTACAGTAAATATACTACAACAATGAAGATTAAAACATTACGTATAACACTGTTAGTGTAGATGAACTTCGAGAGAAAAAATAAGAAAATAAGTTTTAATTGTATGAAACTCCCACCTAGCTGGATATCAGTTAAACAATAAAAATCATTCATACATTCCCTTTAATAAAAAAACAGTAAACTTCTGTAGTACAGAAATCCCCAGAAACGGAAGATGTCGCTACATCTATGGGGGGCTGTTACAAAATAGTAATGAATTGTTGACGCATGAAATGAATCAACATAATTTTTCATAGAAAAAACATACTAAAAAAAGCTTACTAAAATACCATTTAACAAGAAAGAGGGTAAAATTTTTGCATTAATACAATATATATATATATATATATATCTGCTCATCTGTGTGATTTAGCACAAACAAAATACGAAAATGTAACATAAATTAAAAAGACTAATATAAACTTTCTAGCTGCCAAACTGACATGGCTAAATGTAAAAAGCTTTAGACATGTGATACTTTTATGTAGACTACTACAGGTATTACTATGTAATATGTTGGCTTGTGTCTCCAACAGTGACTTGAAGTTTTTAAGAGATTGAATGGATATGAAAATATCAATAGAAATATTGTTTTCTCACATAACATTGTAGAACTAGAGGACACGAAGTAACATTAATGAATGATCAGTGTAGATTGGACATCAGAAGGTACTCATTCCCACAGAGGACAATAAATAAATGGAACATATTATCTACACATTGTGTAAATGCTAGCAAACGTAAATATGTTTAAAAACAAAATTTACAAATAACTCCGAAGGGTGGGTTACACATACATAAAAAATTGCTGTCAATAAGCCCATGGCTTCGTTGTCCACTTGCCAGCTGGGCCTTGGATGGCAATCTTGTTAAATCTTGTTTTGTCGTCTTTCTTGCAGGTCACACAAGATGGTAGCACTGTTGCACAGAGAAGGCTTCCGAGCCAGTCGCACTCACTTCGAGCCAATGGCCGTGCGAACAAACGCCAACTTATCACAGCTGAAGGCCATGCTACAGAAACACTACGGCCAACACTGCTAGCATCATCCAGACCAGAAACAACACAGCCAACACTGCTAGTGTCATCCAGACCAGAAACAACACGGCCAACACTGCTAGTGTCATCCAGACCAGAAACAATACGGCCAACACTGTTAGTGTCATCCAGACCAGAAACAATACGGCCAACACTGTTAGTGTCATCCAGACCAGAAACAACATGGCCAGCACTGCTAATGTCATCCAGATCAGAAACAACATGGCCAACACTGCTAGCGTCATCCAGACCAGAAACACCACATCCAACACTGCTAGTGTTGTTTAGACCACTGTTTTATTACAGGCCAAGAATGCATTAGAACAAGTTGCATTACTCTCTAATCATGAGATGTAAAAAAATGAATAAGTCGGACATGTAATGAAAAATCCTGTTTACTGTGTCACTCTGGAGATTGTACAATCATTACATTGTGTACGTTCATTACATTGGCACTGTAAAGTGTAATGTCCGACTAGATACATGACATTATGATGAAACTTAATTAAATTCACATTATCTTAACAAAATAGACATTTTCAAAAGTCCACTATACACAGAGTTCATTGTATTGTCTGCAATAAGTTCAACATACTGCTTCATAGTAGATGTAAATTAGATGTCAGATGGCACTGCAGTGTAACAAGCCCCAGTGCCAGCTAGACAGTCTTACGGCCGGTTTACACAAGTGATTTTTTTTCAATCGGTCGACCAACATGATGTCTCTTGATATCGATTGATATTATGGTGCAAGAATCGGTCATATAAACACCTCAAAAGATAAGCAAGGCCAATTTGTGGGTATGATTGAGTTGACTTAATTGGGACTGGTTCTAATTTGGCTGACAGTCAGCCATGATTTTGAAACAGTAGTCATTCAGCAATCGACAACAGGTCCGCCTGTTGTGACATTTCAATAAAGCTGAAGTCGGGAATGGTGCAAGTCAATATCTAGGTTGTGATGTCTAGACACATTGCTATTTTAAACACACACATTATTTAGCTTTAGACCCTTCCTTACTCCATTGTAATCGTGGTTTCCATTGTAATCGTGGTGGTATAATTTTTTATTGGGGCACAAATCACTTGTATAAATCGGCCTTAACTTTCCCCAGTGTCAGTCAGGTGGCGCCACAGTGTAACTATCGACCAATCATTCGTTGCATTGTACAACCATCCACCAAGAGTCGTCACCGTAAGACTTGACGCACAAACGCATCGACCATCTTGAAGTAGGCCTGGTCATTTGATGAGCTGAAACTTGTGTGTAGCTGGGAGCGACTGCCCGTCACCGACACCTGCGAGGCCATGAATGGCTGGTTCGAAGCGGTGCCACCGGCTGGAGAACTGGCACCACCGCGGCGCAAGTGGCGCTGCACCACCATCAGGAACGAATTCTGCAACCAAATCAAAGTTTTAACGAGAAACTCATTTAGAAATGAGGCTAGCTCAGCAACTAATGCATACTTTTTAACTTGATTTTGAACTTGGTTTAAACTTTGAACAGTGATGTTTTTCAGTTGAATGAAATTTGAAGAAATTGTTTTACTCCATCACCTGTGTGCGGCATACAAAACTAGCTGTTTGCCATGTTTGACTATAATCAGAACTAGTTTTGGCAGCAGCTATTGCAGCACCCAGCTTACACACAATTGGTGTTAGAATGTGCGAGTCCATGACAGGTTACACATTTATTCCCCGTATGGGATCTTTTACTTCCCCCGGCACTGAAACCAGACAGAAGGAACCAACGGCTTCTAGTGTCTCATCTGAAAGACGCATGCAAAGTTGGATGAACGAAAAAGCAGCAGGTAGACTCGAACCCGTCGTCTTGATCAACAGTGCGGCGCTCTAACTGTCAAGCCACTGTAATAGCTGTGTAAATACAGGGATGTCAGACTTTCGATCGAGGGATTGCCATTCAAAACCACTTGTTGCTGTTAAAACTGTTTAAAAAAATTTTGTACCCCACATTGCCTGTCTTTGACCCACAGAGCTGGTGATCTCTATCTCTAAACTACCACTGGCATCAACTTCTTGACACACGGACTCTGCCAATTATCAAATTAGAAGTAGTGGCCACTAGATGGTGTACTCACCAACTCTGCACTGAGCTCTCTCTTCACCAACTGTTTGTCTCGGGTCGACAACTGTGGATTGCGGAGATTGTGCACTGCCTGAGACATGATGACGTTGAGTGCGTTCTCCAGCACGAACACAACCAGCTCTCTGTCAGACACAAAACGTAACCATATGTTTATTTTGAATTATGTAAAAGTACGGGTATATTAAAAAAAATGTATAATTAAATATAATAAAATAATAGAGCATTAAATGGCATAAATTAAATGTGTATTTTTAAAATAGACAATGCAATGTTAATATAAAAATACCACTATCATTTTGGTTATTTATAAGTAAAATGCAAAAAATGATCAACTGATTCCATGGTTACTGCCAACTGGTAGTCTGTAAGATATAGGCATTCTTAAATCTTGCAGCTCTGCATCAATACGCAATATACTAGAGTAATTGCAGGTTGCATGTGTAGATTCCGGGGGAGGCCGAAGATGATGCAACTTGTGGCTCAGTTACTGCATGTTCATGAATAAATGTATGAGAGTAATGACACACGGTACGCCTGATGCCTGGAGTTCGTGAGTCCACAACATATTTTTTCCATTTCCCTGTGTGGGATCTTTTACTTCCCTGGCATAAACACCAGAAGGGACCAACGGCTTTTTGTGGCTCTTCCGAAAGACACAGGCAAAGTGGGGAGAACAAAATTGTCCCTTCGACTGAGACTCTACACACCGCGCCCCTCAGACTGCAAGCATGTGTGTGTGCAGGCACATGTGCATGTGAATACTAGTGCATGCGTGCATGCTGCTATGTATACAAGCATGTGCATGTATCTCAGCTGAAAGACAATACTACACCTTCTCGTCGAGGAGTCTGGCTTGAGAGACTTGAGTGGTGATGAATTCTTGGCATCCATCTGAACACAAGCGACAGTCACAGTTATTGCCATGTCCACAACTTTTATATAGTAGAACCCCCTCAAAGCGGCAACCATTCGTAAACAGCCACCCCTTTAAAATGACCACTCTATTAGTGTTAAGCTAATTCTGTGAAGCAGCCACTCCTCTACTCCGTAATGTGGCAAATTATAACTCTAAAACAGCCAATCGACTCCCTAAACATCAGTTAGACCTTCACAGCCACCAATTATTTCATTTTTGAATGCCAAACGAACACAAAAGCTGCCACTTGCTGAAAAAGTGGAAATTGTTTTTTCTATAAAAAAAATGTGTGTATGCATGCATGTGCGTGTGTGCACATACCTTCATGATAATGCGCATGCATGTGTTCACACATGTAATGAGGGTGCCAAAGGATAGGGAAGAGTCCTGCTCCACGGACGGACTGTTGAAGCTGATCTGTAGCAGTGGCTCGTACTGGCTCACGTCAAACATCTGTAACACAGCAAACAGTGTCATGGGCTCCAGTTAATTTGTTCTCTCCAGTCTGGTGCTGCAGGTTGGTGGGGTGGTCACATGGTCGGTGACCGGTGGCGAATTGGCCCCACCTTTGTAATTATTCCAGTTAGAGCTAGTGTATTTTTAAGCAGGTAGTTGTATTCATAGACTGCGTGATAGCATGTAGGGCATTATGCTATTTGGTTTAAGGGTGTTCCATAACAATAGAAATGCCATTGTTTCTTTTATTTGTTCTAGGAATACTGCTACTGCTTTGTGGTGAAATATGGGCTCTATTGAACCCGACGTCCAAGAGGCTCGCATGGGGCGTAGTCAGCCTGGCGTTGGGTTGTGGAGCCAACATTTCTTTGTTTTACATTTCTTTGAAAGTGGGCTTACCCTTAATCCCCACAATAAACGTCATTCATTTGGCCTTTTCATATCTCTATATCTGTGTTGTGTTGTTGATTGCATAAAAGAGGTTTTCCAGTATTTATGACTTACCCGCCCCACACGGTACTCACGTTGTCGAGTAGAATCTCGCACAAGTCGGGCGTGAAGTGTCGGAGACTGGCCAGGCAATGGGACAGCAACTGTAGCAGTCTGGAAGCATACAGGTGACAGTCATGTCACAGTGGAGTCACATATATTATATATATATATATATATATACATATATATATATCACAGTAATATCAGTGTGATGCTAGTGATGTCACATTGCGATGTTACACCAACATCAGTGACCGACATTTAAAACTTGAGTATGCGGATGTAGACCCTCCCGCCCCCTTTGTACGAACAGGTAAATGTTGGCAATTGTGAACTGGTCCTAACCACTGCATGAGTCACTGTGACAAAAGCCAGGGAGTACATGTGCACACCTACCCTGGATGAATCAACAAACTCTTGTTACACACCTGGTCTGTGTCTGCACTAGTTCATTAGATGGCCAGTCAACATCTTCATTTGACGACTGCTGTGACAGTCGTCGTGCATGTGGCGTCATCAACAGTTTGTCGTGACCAATTTTCACAGAGCTGTCGCGACCGTTTGCTTTCTGAAAAGATTACCTCAAATCTGCGACTACAATCATCTTATTTATTTGCATATATGCAAATATAGAAGTTCATTCTGTGTTTGAAATTAAATAGTCTGGCACAATATCTGTGACTGAGCTTACATTAAAAATTACATCGATTTTAAAATGTTTAATTGTATGGGTGCATCATATCTGAGGCACATACTTCGTAAAAAAATTGCATGATAAAGGCTTCATGGTGACCGTATGGAGAAATGGCCCCACTTATTTGTAACTAATTGTGCATTGGTGGTGGAATGTTTGCATTCTCTGCATGTGTACACTGAATTGTTCACTGTAGTTATGTATGTACTCTCACACATCCTTGCTAGCCAGGAGTGGTAGTAGTTCTACAGATTGAACTGTTGAAACGTGGATTTGTCAGTTTATCCCCGCCATGTGCAGATGTACGTTGAATCATTTGTAGTTCCTTTATGTAAGCCTAAGTTCTCTATGCTCGTAATAGTATTGGTCGACACAGCAACTGAAAGTTCCACGTTTCAACAGGTCGATCTGCCATCTAATATAGACAGAAGCCCTGGTTGCGAGGATGCTCCCATACACTGTAATGAGTCGTAGAATAATAAACTTGAATTGATACAGTTAAGGGTTACCTCAAGGAGATGTTGAAGGAGTCTCGGTCGAGCGAGTAGAGCGACAGTCCGCTGTATCACCTGACACACACACAGCTGAAACACACAACCACACGAATACCAACAAGTGAATAAACGAATACGAGTACTTATATTTCAGGCAAAAACCCATGTACATACAAATATGCATTAACAAATAAATAAGTTTTGATAAAAATGAAGAAGAAAAAACTTTTAAATACATATGTAAAAAATATAAATATACTAAAAATACCAGTTTAAAAAAATATATAATAAATAATTAAATATATATAAATGGGACGTAAAATCACCATTGTACACAATGCAGGGCTCGTGCCCATTTAGACTACATGGTCCATTAACAATATTTATACAATTGGTCATATGTTTTATCAAATCACTTTCAATGTCATAAACGGAGGATTATTGGTTCCCAACAATTGCCATAAAGCGATCATTGTGTCGTAAAATTGTCTTTTTTATTCCATAGCAAAATTGTGTTTCATATATTAAGATAAAAGATAACGCAACAATAATAACAACAATAACACTTTTAACAAGATTTGCCATCCAAGCCAAAGGCCCAGATGGCAAGTGGACAGGATAGCCATTGGCTTATTGAGAGTCCAACAATGTTCATCTACGTGTACCTCCCCCTCCTGAGATATGTGTCAACCTTGTTTTTAAACATATTCACGCTGCTGGCGGTTATACAATCCGTAGATAATTTGTTCCATTCATTTACTGTCCTCTGTGAGAATGAGTACTTCCTGATATCCAATCTACACTGATCCTTTACTAATTTTACCTCATGTCCTCTGGTTCTGCTATCTTTCTTGAGAAAAAAAAACATATTTCTATCAATATTTTCATACTCATTCAATATCATAAAAACTTCAATCTGATCTCCTCTTAACCTCCTTGTCTCTAGAGTTGTTAAACCACATTCTGTCAGGCATTTTTCATAACTAAGGTCTCTCAGTTCTGGAATCATTTTAGTTGCTCTCCTCTGTATGTGTTCAAGTGTATCTAAATCCTTCTTACGATATGGTCTCCATGCTTGTATACAGTATTCTAAATTAGGTCTAACTATTGCTTTATACAAAGGTATAATTAGCTTTTTATCCTTGTTGGTTATGTTTCTCCTAATCAACCCAAGAATTTTATTACCTTTTGAAGCTGCAATACCACACTGCTTTGAAACTTTCATATCAGCATTTATCGTAACTCCTAAGGCCGGTATCTCCCATTTTATAGTTTACATCCAAGTTCCCATGTCCTGCATGTAGGCATTTACGTTTCCCCAAAATTTAACAACATCTGTCATTTCTCAGACCATTTTACTAATCTGTCAAGATCGTTTTGTAAATGTTGTTTATCACCATCAGTGTTAACCTTTCTAAACACTTTTGTGTCATCTGCATATTTGAGTACGTTACTTGTTATATTGTAAGTCTCCAAGTCTTTGATATATATCAAGAATAATAAAGGTCTTAATACTGATCCTTGTGGTACCCCACTCAAAACTGATTTCCAGTTTGAAACTTCTCCATCTACTACAACACGCTGTCTTCTGTCAGTCAGCCATTGTTCTATCCAGTCAATTAAGCCATCCCCGATATCATGGGCTTTTAATTTAAGTAGTAATCTTTGATATGGCACTTTGTCAAAAGCTTTCTGAAAATCTAAGTAGATAATATCTACTGGCGATCCCTTGTCAATCCACTTAGTGATTTCTTCCAAAAAACTTAACATATTTGTTAAGCATTTTTAGGAATCCATGTTGAAATTTATTTAATAACTTATGCATAACAAGGAAGTCCACCATATGGTCTTTAATTAACCTTTCTAATAATTTGCAAATCGCTGACATTAAACACACTGGTCTGTAATTCTCTGACTTATTTCTCGAACCCTTTTTAAATAATGGTATGATGTTTGCTTCTTTCCATTCAAAAGGAACAACTCCCTCTTTTAATGATGAGTTGAACACTCTTGCAAGTGGTATACTGATTGGTTCTACTGTTTCCATTAGTAGTTTTGGAGGAATTCCATCCACTCCAGGTGATTTGTTATCTTTCATTGTTTTTATTTTCTTAGCAACCATTTCTGGAGTTACAATTAACAGTCCTAAATAGACAGGATTAGCGTCCATTTGGAATGGATGTTATTCTTAACCAACTGAGATGTCATCAGTACTAATAAATTCAGTGTAAAAGTCACCACTTGAACTGAATATGAAAGATGAGGATATAGGCACTATATGAGGATATAGGCAATATATGAGGATATAGGCACTATATGAGGATATAGGCACTATATATATGAGGATATAGGCACTATATGAGGATATAGGCACTATATGAAGATATAGGCACTATATGAGGATATAGGCACCATCATTATCGGTAAGCATGGATGATTGGTAATTTACGCTAGTTTTTTATTCTCGTTTTATACAATTTCAGTTGGTAAATGTACTACACCAATAACGATTAAAACATTGTTAATTTAGATGTATTACTGAGGCATGCTAATTATTCGAAACCCTAAACTAGCTATGCATCAGTTAACAAACGTAAATACGTAAATCCACATTGGCATATGTAAATCCACAGTGGCATACGTAAATCCACAGTGTCATACGTAAATCCACAGTGGCATAAGTAAATCCACAATGGCATATGTAAATCCACAGTGGCATACGTAAATCCAGTGGCATACATAAATCCACAGTGGCATACGTATATCAACAGTGGCATACGTAAATACAGTGGCATATGTAAATCCACAGTGGCATACGTAAATCCACAGTGGCATACGTAAATCCACAGTGGCATACGTAAATCCACAGTGGCATACGTAAATCCAGTGGCATACGTAAATCCACAGTGACATACGTATATCCACAGTGGCATACATAAATACACAGTGGCATACATAAATACAATGGCATATGTAAATCCACAGTGGCATACGTAAAACCACAGTGGCATACATAAATCCAGTGGCACACGTAAATCCACATTGGCATACATAAATCCACAGTGGCATACGTAAATCCAGTGGCATACGTAAATCCACAGTGGCATACATAAATCCACAGCGGCATACGTAAATCCACAGTGGCATGCGTAAATACAGTGGCATATGTAAATACAGTGGCAGACGTAAATACACAGTGGCATATGTAAATACACAGAAGCTTTATAATCCAGCCTTAAAAGTAGTATTTCACTTGTTGTGGTTGAAATCCATCCATTTCTTGAGGGGATTTACTACTTCGTGATCACTTGTTGACCATCAAGCCATAGAACTGCCACCATCAGAAATTTTTTTACTGTAAAAACGGAACAAACTTGGCAGCTACTGTGTTTCCAGTAAACACAGATTACAATTCTCTTATTTTTTCATCAAATTTCTCCCCGACATTTCCCAGACCCATGCTGTTTCCCTGAGCTGGGACGTACCATGAGGGAGTTAAGGACTTCAGGGAGATGTAGATGCCACTGTTGGCGGTACCGAGAGAGCTCACAGAGGAACCGGCAGGTATGCTCAGCCTCGATCAATGCCGCCTCACTCAATATCACCCCTACGCACTCGAGACTCTGAAATACAAACATAATAATAAAAAATATATTCACAATAAACCTTATAAAATATACATCTTATCTTCCAAAGGGACGTGAGTTTAAAAAATAAATGTACAAGAAAATACACAACCACTTAAGATTAAAAAATAACAAATGAGCAATTTAAGAAATATAATTTTATGGTTAAAACACGGTATAACATTTTTTACTAAAATAGTCCAGTTAAAATGTCCATGGTCTCATGCATTACTCTGTTGTTTAGTCAAAGATGTTCAGATAACATGTTTTAAAAGCAAGTATGGAGTTACAATTTTGTAGTGTTGGGCTGAGAGTGTTCCTGATCTTTACACCAGTAATTACTATTGGGTTCTTGAAGATTTTGGTTCGTAGAGATCTCCTTTGGAGTCATCAGGAACATTCATGTAAATGTCAATACAAAGTTTCCACTGGCGCATATTAGGTTTACACAAAATATCACACAAGTTAGCAGGATTACATGGGATTTACACTGTGTTTGTGTGAACTACATGATGTTTACAAACACTGATACCAGATCAATGTAAAATTTACACAACATACAATTCATAGAAGTTATCAAACTATGTCAGATCTAAGAACTGTGCAAGTTTACAATGAATTCTGAATTTTAACGTTAAAGGAAAAGTATTATCCTGTCTTCTGTACAGAGGTTTTCTGTCTACATACTGATATTCTACGATGGATTATACTATATATTACATAACAAGAGTACCATTGAGAGGAGAATCTTTATATATTTTATACTTATGTACATGAAAAAGTAGCCAAGTGCAAAGAACTCTAAATGAAATAATTATGAGTGTTATAAGTACAATAAGACTTCAACACAATTTTTCAACTGTTTTTAGTTGAACTGTTAATTTGCACCATGGCGTATATTGTTGCACAAGATTTTTACATACTGAATAAGATATATTCTCAACTGCATATACAAAGGTTTTGCTCTTTCCTTCTTATAACTTATGTTGAATTCTGAAATCAGTATCACAAGGTAAATAAAACAATGATTTGCAAGAAATGACCCCTGTAACTTAAATAAAAAAATGTTGATTTGGGGAAACTACATCGATGAACGGCCTTAATGAACGGCGTTAATCAAAACAGCTGTTAACTCTCTCCCCTGTAAAACCAATCTTGCGTAGTGTTGCACATCTATGTTTTGACATCATCCCTTATCAGTCTGCCTCTGTTGATGCCGATCCTTACGTGCTTCAAGCGATCCTGGTGGACTCCAACAAAATTGAACGCATCATCGAGGAAGCTGAACTTGAGTGTGGTCAACATGGCGACCGTGAGTTCAATGCCGAGATTGTAGACGCCGACCCACGTAGCACAGTCAGACATGGCAGAGATCACCTACAAGTATCAAGACATGAGGACTGCACGCTAACACTGGCCCGGCGGTCAATCGCCGGTACTTTTGTAGTCGGGCCGGTTGCATCTGTTCAGTTGCCAGCCCATGCCTCTTTTACAGCCCTATCGTAATCTTTACCATTTTACACCACTTTTCGTATTTTGATCCACTGTTGTTTCACTATTGGCAGCCAGGTGTCAGTCGCGTCTAGTGACGCAATGATCCGATGTTTTTGTCAAAGCTCTTTATTAGGCTGGTAGAATAACCAGCGGGATGGTCAATTTTGAAACTTACAGTCTGACAGGGCTGGTGGGCAAATACGTTAATTTTCACCCCAGAAATGGCAAACAAGCAGGTGGCTCTGAAAGTGGCACACAGTCAAACAGAAAAAATGACAATCAGAGCCTTAGAGTTGATCGTTTCTATTGTAAAATCACGTTATGTTAGTTTAACAATTTCAATGCCAGCACATTTCAGTTTCTGGCCGATCAATTAACACTTAATACAGTTTCTTTGGAGTTTTCAGCAAAATAGTGTAAAACATGTCAACTTCACTTTTCATATAGATGGATGCTTTTTTATACAGGAATACCATACACAGTATTAAACTAGGATTATCAAGGAATATTGTGAGCACGCAAATTGTAAGATTGGTTGCCAGGAAAACCAGTAAATCCAAGATGGCTGATCATGCAGCCAGAGCACACTGACTCACCTTTACTGGTTTGACATTAGATGGCGCCACTGTAGGGTGATCAACGGCATAGAGACGACAGAAGGAGACACAGAGTTGCTGACTGAGACCAGTCATTGTCAGAGCCGTGGCTGCCTAGATCCAACAAGCAATGGATGCTCTATATGACGCCTACATCAATTAATTTTATCCAGGAATTAAACATTTATTTATATTTATTTATTTATACCCTGTATATAAAAAGAAAAGGAGTGCGATGGTTTCTGCCCTGTTGACAACCTAGATGCAAGAGGATAAAATAGAATGCAACAACAAAAAACATGGCTACATGTTTACAATGTTTCTAACTTATAAGAAACAATTGTGTACCAGTAAATATATATATATATATATATATATATATATATCAAACAATCAGTTTTGGAACGTTGTAAAAATTGCAAGCTGTTTGCAAAAGCTGGTGACCTTGACCTACATTGTGACCTTGACTTACCTCCGGGTATTTGGAGAGTGCAAGGAAGAGCATGAGGACAGAGCGGACGTATTTAATTCCCTGCAACGCCTGAAAACGGAACACGAACAATGTTTCTGAAGATAGTCAGTAGTCAGTTCTGTGTACAGTGTATATGGATCGCCGTTTCAATACAAAACACATGGCTGAAAGCTGACAACATGATTATAATACTGACAATGTAGTTGCAGGCCTTCCAAGTTGGCACTGACAAATAGTTAGACATATCCTCCAACAGGGGACTTCATGGCATGAGTTTTTTTTAACCTGATAAGCCCTGAATTTCTGGGGGAGTTGATTTTGTTTCAACCCATGGGATTATGAAATGCACTGTAACATGTAAAGTCTTCATCAAAACCCTTACAATATATACATATTCTGAATCACAGAATATGTATCTTACCAATGGTAATAACACTATCAATGTTATGATTAACTGTGACTAATTAGCATATAATTAGCATATGTAAACAATTGCAAAGTGAAAAATTAAATACAAAATCTAGTTTTATTTTGTCACTCATGGACACAATAAAGCACAAAATGAGGCAAGTTTGGTACTGCAAGGTAGGCCTACATGTCCTCTATGACCAGCAACAGAAATTATAATAATATCTGCATTTACCTGTGAAATATTACAATTAGCATGCAAGTACTATGATTTTGGTTGATCGCATATATACATATAAAGCACACAAAACTGTTCACAAAATGCATAATAATGAAAGTTTCGTAGGTACATGTAATCTATTGACATATATATCAGAGCATACCACGTATTGTAGTATAATAACTTATGGAAAAGAAAAATTCAATGAATATAAATGCAGTAATTCTGCAAATGTGAGTCAAATGTTACGTCAAAAGACTATGAATACAGTAACAACACATCATTGACACGTCGATGTCATTGTCTTGTCCGCCACTAATGTCATTTACATCCGAATTATCGGATGTAAAACCCAAAAGATGCATTGCCCGCTCATAGTCATCATAACCATGAATCGTAAAACGTTGACGAGATATCGGTCACTTTAAAAAAATTCGCAAAAATACTAATAATTGACGGATCGATTCGAGAAACGGCTCAAAACGTCCGCACATGTGTTGTTTTCATCGGGGCACCAACAGCATAACCAAAGCGAATGAATGTGGTGCCACATGGCGATCAATATGAACACTACATCCCAACACCGAAATTTTGGTGTTCAGGGTGCATCAGGTTAAATGACATTTTTTTTAAATGTCTATCGGTGGCGCCATCTACCAAACTTCTTCATTGCATTTGATCTCTCCACGTACAACAGCATGTAAAAAAATCAATCAATCAATAAAGTTGACCTTATCCTACCTGTATCCACACTTGGGCTGATGCAAGCAGACACTCGAGTAACGAATGCTGTTTCACTATTGGCAGCCAGGTGTCAGTCGCGTCTAGTGACGCAATGAGTTCCTCAAGCAGACAGATCGACACAACCTGAAGCTGGAGCAAGAACGAAGAAAAGACAAAAGTAACGAGACCAGACGTTTGGGTTTAGATGACACTGACAATCATGGCTCATTCCACACAACTGGTAATTAATGTTTTCGTCGTTCCTATTGTAACCCGCACATACCATTCGTATTTAGCCATGATAATCCCAAACTGTCCGCACGCTCTCAAACTATGATTGGAAAAAGACACAAACTGGAGGGGGAGAACACATCGATGTACGATTCTAAACAAAATAGCTGCTAGTGCCCTCCCCCCAATAAAACCAATTTTGCCTAGTAAAGACACTCAGCGAACTATGACTACAATGGAAGAAGGACATCACAGATGTCATCGGGATAGAGACAGTGGCTGCTGGAAAAGCTGGAGCGACATGAGTTTTGCAAAAAGATTTGGGCAGCGATGTCCTGATGCAAATCGAAGAATCAAACGTTGATATTTTGAGGTGACCCGTAAATAATGCGGACCTGTGCTGAAGGAGACCACGCACCTTGAGCTGGACGTCGAGTCTGGCCTTCTGTTTCTTGTCAGGGACCTGGTCAGTGGGGACAGGCATAGGAAGCTGATTGGTGTTGAGTTGGAGCACAGAGCACACTATGGGCACGAGAGACTGCAAATGATGGCGCTCCACACCTACAGCACATAACTGATGTGATTACTCAAATGTGTAAAGTGCCATATATATCCAGGACCAATTCATTCACAGGTGCATAACTGTATATATATATAGTAAAAAAATGTATAATAACTAGAACTTAAGATGCCTGGATCAACTTACACTGTACTTTGTTGGTGGCGAGGTGCTGCAGTACGTGCGTGAGCGAGGCCATGATTCCAACGAGGACCGAGGGAATGAGGTTGTCGTTGCTCGTACAGATGTGGGTAAGGATGGCCTGCAGCTGCTCAATCGTGTGACACCAGTCGTTCACACTCCTGCACAACAGACACGGTCACGTTGTCAAGGTTATGCTTAACGGGGTTTTCACACAGCCATAAACAAATTTAAGAAAGTTCTTAGACAAAAATAAAGGATTTTAAAAGAACCGAATGTTGAGTACAACGCAGGTCCAACAAGACTTTTTTCAACCCAAATTAGTCCTAGAAATATACTGGTTGGCAAGTAAACTCAACTCTTCAGCTGGCCAAATTTCACACAAAATCAGAAGTAAGCAACAGATCATTCAGCCATGAGACAATGTGTAAGATTCACGATTTGGTACTTCCTTGGTGATAATTTCAGAAAAATGTGCAATTTGTTGGGTGAACATTTCAGGGTATTTTTCCTTCTCATAAGAAATAAAGGAATTTTTTGTAAAGGAATATTTTGTAAAAAATAAAGGAATGATAGTTCATTTTAAGGTATGGGACAAACATTAAGAAATTTAAAGGAATTTCATCTAAAATAAAGGAACTGTATGACCACTGGAAAGACTAACATTGCCTGACTTTTTCTTGACCCACGTATGGCCTCTGCACTGCGCCTGACCCAGTGTCTGTAGAAATTCTCGTATGTTAGATTACCTCACTCAAAACTCAACAATTTAACATGAACCTTGTCAACCAAGCACTCGGTGTAGTGATTGCAATAAAAGATATTCGTCTTAATTGCCAAGAAACATTTCGTATAAAAACATTAGTACGTTTGAATTATGATGGAAGTCATAAAGTGCTCGCTTCCATCAACTTTATCTACTCTAAAAACTTTGTTAATCATATGGACAATTTCTGTAGGTTTGGAGAGAATGCATGAGGAATTGATGAGCCGTAGAACACTACCTGATCCAGTGTTTGAGGAGGGTCAGATAGAAGGCACTCGCCACCGCAGCCAGCTTCACGTGCACGACAGTCAGGTTGTTGCAAAACTACAACAGGTCAAAACCGGAACTAGAACAGATCAAATAAACAAACTAGAACAGATCAGATAAACAAACTAAAACAAGCGATTGCGACATTAAGATGCCCCCAGACCACTTCTGTCACAGGAACAGTTTGATGATGATGATGATGAGAACAGGTCAAATAACAAAACTACAACAGATCAAATAAACAAACTACAACAAGTCAAATAAACAAACTACAACAAGTCAATTAAGGTTGCTAGGGCAGCTAATGTCAGTTGATTTTTTTCATTTTCTCCCACATAACATGCTAGGAAATATTGACCTGAATGTCGACACCATAAATAATCACCCAGCATTAACGTCATATTTCGCCAATCCATTCTTTAAAAAAACAGTCCTTTTAGAAATCCCCGACTTCTTGGAAACGCTGACGATCTTTCCATAGTAACAACCATGTGTGTTTTGAATCAGCACACACTTCGAACCAGTGTAAATTCTTTTACCGTGAACGCAGAACATATCGTCTGGTTTCTGTGATTCCAGTACATTGTAGCACGATGCCTACCTAATTTAGTTTATTCTGCCTTTGACGCCATAACCAAACATGCCAGTAGCTGTGACCTGATGACCTTGTCCATGATCGCACCAGATAACGGACAAATCAAATGATCTTGTACTCATGTAAACAACTGACCATATGCCCCGACACTGGGCTGGCGTAATCCGATCTTGATAGACAACGCGTTACAAATGCAGGTTGAAGGGCTTAGTGGCGACAAAATGAAGGGGATATGTCAATATTAGAAATGGCCATTATGTTTGCCAACAATACATCAAACGCCAGTGAAAAAGTCACATTACAACCATGATCCGCTTATCTATTGACATTTCTGTTATCACTAACAACCAGGAAACGTTACCTAATCAAACGTTTTGTAAAAGCTACAAGACTTACAAAGCAGCAATTTGGAATGTTACATATTCCACGAGGAATTAATGAAGGACTTGTGTAAAAAATACACCGAGTTTGGGCTGTCATTCAAATTTCTGGCCCTGTAACAGCTGTAATTCATTCATGTTAACCAAAATAGTGTCTGGGATCATCAGTGACACTTTCATACTTACATGTGACACAACACCCTGAACTATGCACAGTTAAAGTTTCTTGTTGATCACTTTATGCATTCTCAAGTTATTTTGTTATTCTATTTCACAAGCACATAAGACGTATTCGGTGCTACAAACAACTTTGTTCGTGTCTCACCTGACTTTCAATGCCCTCTAGCAGGTGGTTGAGTAACTTCTGTCGACATTCTGTCTTCACTGACAGTGGCTCCCTCTGGCAAACACAAAAACAACTATGGCAATAGTAATATTGCAATAGTGAAACTATGCTCAATAGTCACCCCTACAATTAAAACCCTTTCCTACAATTAAAACCCTTTTTAGACACATTACTTACCTTACTGGACGCAAGCACTAGGATGAGATGTCGCCACGCCAACAGTAGTTTCAGCGTGCTGTCCACGCAGTCGTTGTCAGGCCACGGGTCATCGGCTGCCATGGAAATGGCCAACTTGCTGGACAGCTTCATGCTGTCGCATAAGTACTGCAAGAAACGTTGAGTGTAATTTACTGCTGCAAGGATAATAGGTGCAATGAAGAATATGTGCAGCTTTCATCAAGTTTATAAATATATAATTAAACATCATTTTACCCACATCACATCTCCTAAAAAACTTCAAAAATACAAAATATTAGTAAATACGAGTCTATTTTCATGGACACTTTGATTCGTGTTTATTGTCAGATTAAGCCACACAGACACATTTGCGCGACCAATAGTAATAACGAAACTCAGTCCAAGCAATTGTAGCAGCCACTGCCCATGACCTTTGACCTACCTGAGACCAGTAGTCCAGCCGTCCCTTGTTCAAGATGTCAGCCATCACTGCCTCGAGTTTCTTGTCCATCTTGTTTCTGGTGGCGAGATGCATATTTTGTAATTAACCAAAATTATATGTTCTTCATTGACAAATAATTAAATTTAATTTACCCAAAATTATGTTCTTCATTGCCAAATAAATTAATCAGCTTTTGACGATTGTTCTACAGCAAATTATTGTAATCTTAGTCATTAATTAGCGTAATTATTGTAAATCGAATAACATTGTGCTGCTAAATGGCAGTCAGGTATCAAATCGAATTACATCTTGTCTCTAATTGGTAGTTGAATATCCAATCATATGGAGGCTTGGACCCATCAAAAACATACAATAACAACTCATTGGTTGATCAAATAAACCCATAGGGGTGCATTTCTGTTGAGTTGTTATTCCGGGTTTTGGATGGGTCCATGCCTCCATACAACAAGCTTCCCTATAAGAAATAAATTTTAAGTTGTCATAGCAACTGCAGGTAAACTAGAAGATGGAAAACATACGATGCCATTGCTGTGAACTGCTCCATGGCAATGATGCGCATGATGTACGACACGGCGTCCGTCTCTTTGTTCAACACCTGCAAACACAGATACAACAATGATGCGCATGATGTACAACACGGCATCCGTCTCTTTGTTCAACACCTGCAAACACAGATATAACAATGATGCGCATGATGTACAACACGGCATCCGTCTCTTTGTTCAACACCTGCAAACACAGATACAACAATGATGCGCATGATGTACAACACGGCATCTGTCTCTTTGATCAACACCTGCAAACAAACACAGATACACAAAACGATTATCACTGTTTTTAAAGTTTCTCTGCACAATGGCAGACTGTCATCAGGACAAACTCTTCTTTAATCAAAACGTGTTTATTAAAGCATGACATTAAAATTACGTTTCTGCTATTTTAAAGGGAATGTACGATTTTCATTGATATGTAGCTAGTTGGGTGCTTCACATACTAAGATGTCCAAATGATAAAAAATTTTTGGTTCTCAAAGTACAATTTAAATTGACAATGTTAGACGTACTCCATGTTTTAATCTTTATTGTCGCAGTATATTTATCATCAGACATTATATAAAACGGGAATCAGAAAGCTAAATAGTTGTAAATCTGGCTTTCATGTTTTGGACATTATGCTAATTTTCAAGGAAAATTGTTAATCTAGCATACATACCAACTCTTATAGTTTACCTGTAACTATTACAGATTTTCTGAAATTTGATGGTCTTAGAAAACACTCATTATGATTTTGTACATCTTAAGTAACAGATTATCAGTTCAAAACACAAGCAACTCTCACAAATATTTTAGACATGCACAGTCAGCCATGCCAGTCTCACAAGATCCAATTAATATATCCAAGTTTGCACTGTACACGGATAATCCATCACTTCATGACTTGTTGTGTTTGAATGTGTGCAAAGTTTGTGTATATGAATGTTTGTGTCTATTTGACGGCCATGCCATAGCAATGTCTCTAACCTGGGGATTGACTTCTTTGTCAGAGAACATCTTCAGGTCGCGGGTCAGAGACAAACACACGTTCTGCCAGAAATCGTCCCTGAAGGCAAAACAGTACTTGTTGATGAGTTGCTCATGAACCACATTGCCAGTCTAAATCTTGTTCAAAACTGGGGTGTTTGTAAATAATAATTCCAACATATTTCACTGTGACAGTATAGCAGAAAGTAGAATTAGATGGTAACAAAAGAACACTTGTCCACTTGCAATCTGCAGCATTCTACTTTGGATAGCAGTTTGTCATGAGTATATTTGTCTACGTATGAAGAATTAGGACGGTTGTGTTCATGTACCTTATCAAAAGAAAACTGCAAATAACTACCACCCATCATGACCAAAAATTTTAACATTCAGCTAACTAAAACTAACTAGCTAGTTAACTAACTGACTAAAGTTAACTTGAATAAAATCTCACTTCTCTGTCAATACGCTCATGGCAACTTCCTGTCTGCCTTCCCACAATGCATGTAGAAACTCAAGTGCAGCACACAGAAGCTCGGACGGACAATGGTAGGTTCCCTGAAATGCAGTTGACAATACAAACAGTGGCAGAGTGTTCATAATACTATAGAACATACAATGATCACATCACAGTACTGTAGGACAGAGAGTGATCACATTATACTATTATAGAACAAAAAGATCACATTTACTATCACACAACAGACAGTGATCACATTGTACTATAAAAAATCACATTTTACAATCATAGAACAGACAGACCACATTATACTGTTACAAAACAGACAACGATCACGTTATACTATCGTTACACTATCATACTATTTAGTGATCACATCATACATACATAATTTACAACAGCGAACAACAAACATACAATAGAATGGATAGTGATCACATATTACATTACAGAGACAGTAGCAGCTATTACACATAACAAAGATACCTTTGTAACAGCGACACAGTGATCAAAAACAGTGATCACACACAAGAGGGACCACGTGTGATGTACACAGATCATGATCCTTGATGTTTGTACAATCTGTCAACTTAGACTACACAAACAGTGACCCACCTGTTTCTTGGCAGAAATCAGAGACTGGACAGTTTGGAGACAACTCATTGTTACCTGCCAAACAATCAGTCGTTGGGCTAGACATACAATGCAAATATAGTTCAGTCGCATACAAAGAGACAATCCACTCTTATACAGCACGATATCCAGTTGGGACTGCTCAATGCGCTTTACACTTCCACCCCCGGCAGACCTGTTCATTACAACCCCAACACGACTTCTCTGGGAAGCATTCAGCCATGCTGCAATTACTATTCTTTCACATATCCACCACTGTCTACAGTCAGGTACTTGTTTATACAGCTGAGTGAACCAGAGCAAAGTGGAATGAACAAAGTTGCGGTTCTCGATTGAGAATCCGCCACTGCGCCACATACAAAGGTACTACAAACTTATTTATTTTGACTGTGTAATAACTGTTTATAACAAAAAGGTTAACAGTAACTTTAAATCCAAACAATAAACATTAATGGCAACATGTGATGCAACATATTGCAACTATAATTTGAAATTATGAAATTTGCTTGCACACATATATAATCCACATGAAACTTGAGTCAGAATCTTATCTCAGATAAAATTTTGGATGGCTATTAAAGGGTCTATTCCTAACGAGCATTGTAAGAGCTCTTAGACTTCATGGTCATTGATCTTTCATCAACATGACCATGTTAACAAATCACAACAACTGTTAACTTGATTACGATACAACCGGTAGGCTCTGCAAGAACAAACCTGCTTCTTTTCCTTGTCTTTTGACTGCATGTTGATGAACATCTCTATGAGGCCAGGCTGCGTCTCCACGCACACAGACAGCAACTCAAGGATGACCACCTTCAACTGGATGTCCTGCAAACACATTGCCCCATTAACACCCACACACACGCACGCACGCACGCATGCATACATAAACACAACATTAAAAATCTTCTGGCATTTGAGGCAGGATTAAAAGTACTTCCTGTGTAGTCCAAGTAGAACTATTCTGTAAAAGGGAGGTACAAATACAAGTACTTCCTGTCTTAGCATTAAATTACGAGTAGCCTCACTAATATAAGTGACATAATGTTATATGATGAATTAAGTTATATATATGCAACTGATCTTTTTTTTCAAGTGCTCTCTCTATCCACCGGAACTTACTATCAAATACAGACCATATGCATGCATGCACACGCACACATAAACAGACTGAAATAACAGTAAAGTAATAGACCTCCTGACACGTAGTACTGTTGAGTGCTGATTGGTCAATATTATGTCACTGACCTGCAAGTCAAGTCAAGTCTCAAGTCAATTATCTCAAAATCAAGTCATCTATTTGAATTCCAAGTCAAGTTCCAAGTCACCAGGGTTCACCAATTGTCATGATTGTTGTCATTCGTCAGCGGTAATTTTTAACAGGAAATTTAGGTGGACGCTGTCCCGCAACAACATTAACCAATCAAAATAAGTGCTTACTAATTATTGCATTCAGTGTGGCCTGTCACACCAACGTGGTCTCATTTTGTGTACATTTCTAGCCATCAGACTTGTTGGTAAGTCACAAACTGGCAAGTCAAGTCTCAAGTCAATGACTTCCAAGTCAAGTCTCGACTCTCGAGTCATCTATCTGAATTCTAACTCGCAATTCATGAAAATGTGCGAGTCAAGTCTGACTTGAGTCAGCCCGTGACTTGATTCAACAGGTCTGGCAATGCCACCTGCTCTCTAACGTAACAAGCTAAGTTGATTAACACAACGGCACTATAGTCTATAGACATACAATCAATTTAAAATAGCACAACATTCTGACTGTACCTCAGTATTAGAGTGGAGTCGCGCCAAGTACATATCTCGGATACTTTCAGCATCATTTCCCAAACACGCTAGGATAGACATAGGAAACACCTGGAAGACACAGCACGTATAATTACATGGAAAGAATGATAACAACTTCAAATATGTAGAACATAAAATGAATACCTACTAGCAATATTTTTGGTGATTCTTAAGCCAATCTGACAATGCACATTTGCAATAAATAAATTTTTTGTCTGATCATATAGTATGTGGACTATTACCTGCAAAATACTGCACCAGTGTTGCCACCTGGTATGGCCTGCAGTGCAACCATGCTGCCACCTACCTGCGCCAGTCTCTTGAGGAGCAGCGTCGTGAGCGTCGGGAGGCGAGGGTCGTGGCGATGGAACACGTACTGGGCGATGGTCGCCGCAACGTGACGACTCGCTTCATTGGCCGGCTGAACGGACAGAACGTGTTCAACCGGGGATGGAGCGGACGTCGGTGGCCGCAGCAACAGAAGGCGATTGAGCACGGAGAATGCCTTGAGAACTAACTGTACTAGTTCCGTGCCCTCTCCTTCCACCGAACTGAAACAACAGCATGATTTCTTTTTGTTCATAAAAGCTAAAGGTACATTCTTATATAGCGCAGTATCCAGTCCTTGGGGTTTTTCAAAGTTTTACATTTCACCCCCTGGCAGACCTGTTCATTCCAAAGCCATTTCGACTTCTGTGGGAAGCATTCAGCCATGCCGCAAGTACTGCATGAAGATTATTGATTCACATATCCACCTCTGTCTATAATCAGGTATTCATTATACATGTGAGTGATCTGGTGCAACGCAGAGTGAACTAAATTGCACATCTTTGAAACGGCAGCAAGAGGTTTCGAACCCAGATTCTCTCGATTGAGAGTCCGATGTTCTAACCACAGCGCCATCGCACTCCACAATGAGAGTTGCTATATAGAGTTGATTATAATCACACAATTAATCGCTATGTTATCAACAATCAAGGTGGCGTTTTCGTTTTAAAAGCAAGCTTTCAACACCTCCTTTAAATATGTCACAGCTACTAGTAATATGCCAATATCTGGTTCCTTGTTATCCTTTCTACACAGGTCATCTGTTGAGTTACAAATGAATAGGTAATAACTGTGCATAGCAAATTAAATTTATATACTATAAAACAGAAACAATGCAAATTAAAAGGGGAAATAATATCACTTTATGAAATATATTACATAACCTGTTTGCCTTGTTATTAGAATCTATTAAGGGTGGATGATATACAGGTGTGGAAGCAGTGACGTACCTGTGTTGAGATGCAAGGGCCAGTTCGACCGTGTCCACCCCCAGTGAGATGATGTCCAGCAGGGTGCGGCCGGACTCGGTGAACAGGAGACAGTGGACACACATGTCACGCAGCGACACGCTGAAACATGTCACAACAGATAGTGTGACAACAGACTTTGTTACTGCAGATAGTATCACAGCAAATAGTGTGATAACAGACTTTGTCACAGCTGACAGTGTGATATTAGACATTTTCACAGTTGACAGCATCACAGCAGACAGTGTCAAAATAGTGTCAGAACAGACATTGCCATAATAAACATTGTCACAGCAGACCCTGTCAAAACAGTGTCACAGCACGCAGTGTCATAATAGACACTGTACACAGCACAGTGTCAAAAGGAAGGCAAATGTCAAATAGACAGTGTCACAACAGGCACTATCACAGTAGACATTATTATAGCAGAGTGTCACAGCAAACAGTGTCATAATAAACATTGTCACAACAGACAGTGTCAAAAAAGTGTCAGGCAGACAGTATCATAATAGATATTGTCACAGCAGACAGTGTGAATATAGACATTATCATAGCAGAGTGTCACAGCAGACAGTGTCATAATAGACACTGTCACAACAGTGTCAAAACAGTGTCAAACAGACAGTGTCGTAATAGACGTTGTCACAGCAGGCAGTGTCAATATAGACATTATCATAGCAAAGTGTCACAGCAGACAGTGTCGTAATAGACATTGTCACAACAGACAGTGTGAATATAGACATTATCATAGCAGAGTGTCACAGCAGACAGTGTCATAATAGACACTGTCACAACAGTGTCAAAACAGTGTCAAACAGACAGTGTCGTAATAGACGTTGTCACAGCAGGCAGTGTCAATATAGACATTATCATAGCAAAGTGTCACAGCAGACAGTGTCATAATAGACACTGTCACAACAGACAGCGTCAAAACAGTGTCAAGCAGACAGTGTTGTAATGTCTATATTGACATTATCACAGCAGATAATGTCAATATAGACATTGTCACAACAGTGTCACAGTTTACAGTGTCACAGCAGACCGTGTCATAATAGACATTGTCACAGCAGACAGCAGACATTGTCATAACAGACATTGTCATAGTAGACATTGTGACAGCAGAGTGTCATAAGACATTGTCACAACAGACAGTGGCAAAATAGTGTGAAGCAGACAGTGTAATAATAGACATTGTCACAACAGTGTCAAAACTGTGTCACAGCCATGCTGTAATAGACTTCACAGCAGCCAGTATTACCACAGACATTGTCAAACTACTGTCACAGTAATGTCACATCAGTGTCCAAGCAGATGGTGTAAAAGTAGACATCTGACCGTTACGTGAACAAGGAGTTTACGTGTACTCACCCATTGCCCTGGTCAAGGGGTATGTCTTGGCCAAGGATGTTCAGGGCGCAGTGGAAGATCTCCAGACATTGCTGCCCTGCAAACACACCTTACGAATCTTCAACAAAGAAGAGCTACACAAATGTTTGAAACATTTTTAAGGGATAAAAATAAAACCGAAATCCTGATCATAACAGAAGTGACAAAATGCTTTGATGTAGCCGATTAACACATTTATCTCAATTACAGTCACCTGTTAATAAAAAAATCAACCATAATTAATTTAAACTAGCAAAAATTTCCATCTTCCTGAAGGGATAACTTGGTAGTTTATAAGTGACTGTCACAATAACAACATTAACCCATTAGATCCTGCAACAGCCACAGCTGCCCGCTCTGTCCAGTCCTGGAACGGCCGGCGCAAGCCGCATACAGGACCCTATTAAAAAAAATCCTGGCGATTAACTACTGAACTAAACGCTACAAAATTTTGCCACATCCCAGTGGATACATTTTGCAACAACATCAGTTTGTCACGTTCATGGGTTGTCATTTTGGAAATCTTGATTTTCATCGGTTTTGTTCACGCCATCGCCAACATTTTTATTTATATATTTTTCATGACAAATTATGGTGTAACTTGAAAAATAACCATCAGAATTTGATAATGTTACATTTTCTTCATTGGGTTGCATAGGGTAATAGCATGGGATCATTGTCAAACGTCAGTCGCAAGGTAGAATAACTTTCAAAGTTTTAACAAATTTACTATTTTGTCTTTGCAAATTGTGATCAAGTGTCAACATTTTATGAATTATTCCTATTTCTATGTGTACAGGCATGTGGAGAAATTACTACTCTTCAAAATAAACACAACTTGCAATTGTCAATATTGAATAGTTTTTTCTACAGATTTTTTAACACAAGGAGGTAAAATCGCTCTAAATTTGCCAGAAATCCTGGTAACAGGGGAACATGTTTTAATAAAATGCTGGGGCCTAATGGGTTAAGAAACATGATCACAGAATTATCTATCTATGCCTTAGATTCATCACTGCTAGTCAATCTCTCAAAATAATGCTGGCAGTTATAGTAACACGTAATGACTCTTTGGCCTTGTATAATGTAAGTTGGGACAATCGAAGAAAGATGTGTGGCATCAACATTTGTAATTTTGTATGTAATTGTTCGCATAGTGCAGCAGACAGTTGTAAATAATAATTACAAAGGGTAATTTGATCGTTTGTAGAAAGGGTTACAGCGGGGTGAATTTAGAAAACATGAAATTGAGATGACCCGATTGTGGGGCCGAAGGTGCACCCCTGAAAGGTTGGTTCCCAAGATGCCAAGCGCCTAGGACAAGTAGCATAACATATGAACATACACTTGCTGAATTATAGTAAAATTATGAAACCATAACCGGTATGCGGTCATTTATAAAATTAAACAAATAAGTAAAAAGTACACTGATCCTGCATTTTTCTGTAGATTATACATATGTTGACTTCTTATTCATTACAGATAACACCTTCAGGAAAAAAATGAAGCAACATAACAGGGTGTAGACCAGGGGCTACTAGATAAGTGATCCCAACTGACCGATCTTGATGCGTGTGTTAGCCTCGTAGTAGCGCCATTTCTGGAAGACGGGGAATATCTCACGTGCAACAAACAGCACACAAGGCATGAGTTCATCGACAGTGCCTTCCTTGTGTAGTGGCTGAAACAACATACAACAAACAAGGCATGAGTTCATCGACAGTGCCTTCCTTGTGTAGTTGCTGAAACAACACACAACAAACAAGGCATGAGTTCATCGACAGTGCCTTCCTTGTGTAGTGGCTGAAACAACACACAACAAACAAGGCATGAGTTCATCGACAGTGCCTTCCTTATGTAGTTGCTGAAACAACAAACAGCACACAAGGCATGAGTTCATCGACAGTGCCTTCCTTGTGTAGTAGCTGAAACAACACACAACAAACAAGGCATGAGTTCATCGACAGTGCCTTCCTTGTGTAGAGGCTGAAACAACACACAACAAACAAGGCATGAGTTCATCAACAGTGCCTTCCTTGTGTAGTGGCTGAAACAACACACAACAAACAAGGCTTGAGTTCATAGACAGTGCCTTCCTTGTGTAGCAGCTGAAACAACACACAACAAACAAGGCATGAGTTCATCGACAGTGCCTTCCTTGTGTAGCAGCTGAAACAACAAACATGAGTTCACAGATGGTGCCTTCCTAGTGTAGTGGCTGAAACAACAAACAACACACAAGGCATAAGTTCATGGACGGTGCCTTCCTTGTGTAGTGACTGAAACAACAAGCAGAACACAAGGCACTATAGTTTCAGATTATTGTTTTAAGTGATGAGGAGTTCATTCCAAAATGAGGAGTTTATTGACGTAAATTTTTTTTAACATTTGGAATTTACAAAAAGTTTTCCATATTGGCTACACAAAAATCTTAGACATTTTCACAGAACCCTTTGAAAATTACTGGAAAACTTTAAAACCAAAACCATTCCAAACTGACTTTAAAACTGGCACTACAGCAGAAGATACAAACAGGTAGAAATAAACAAGACTGTTACCTTTATCAAGATGGGCAATAGCTGAAGCAGGGCCGTTGTCACAGAATACCTTCCTGTAGTACACTCAAAGCCCGCAAGGAGGCTACCATAGCGGCCCGTGTTGAGACCACTGCCGCTGAAAGAATGTTATTTAACTACAGTTCACCGCTGAATCACTACATCATCAGCTATAACAGCCGCCTACATTAATTTGATACAAGAGTGATTAAAACGTCAACATCTCCAGCAAGAGGCGCAAGATAAAAATCCATTTGCCGCCATTTCGAAGCTGGAGTAATTTTGTTCTCTCCTTTGCATCTGTTCACTCGGCTGTGAGTACCTGGCATTAGACAGTGGTGGGTTCAGTAATTGCAGCATGGCTGAATGCTTCCCAGAGAAGTTGAGTTGGTGTTGGAATGAACAGGTCTGCCAGGGGATGCAGTGTAAAGCGCTTTGAGTAGTCCCAAGGATTGGATGCCGCTATATAAGAATTATTACCTCCAGTTTGAGGCCATGCTGAATGAACAAGGTGAGGATGTATATTGCCCGTACGATGTCTGGCGGTTTACATAGTTTCAGTGGATGACCAGATTTTTTTGATGGTTTACTAAATTTAATATGATGGATTACCATGCTTTTTCCTTAACATCTACCCTCCCCCGTCTTAGGCTGACAGCTGGGCTTCAACAAAATAAATCATCATTACGCTGCTGAACTTACCTGGCAGCGCGGACTATATCTGTGAAGGGCTCCATGGCAAACGGCAGGAGACCTGTCTGTTGTAGACCGTGCCACACCTAGCAACAAACAACCAGGAGGTAGGACAGGTGTGTCCCTACAAGGGTGTTCTACAGGTGTGTGCAATAGGTGTGTTGTACAGGTGTGGGTTAAGTGCATCCTACAGATGTGTTCTACAGGTGTGTTATACAGGTCAAGTGTCTTATGTGTGTTCTACAGGTATGTCCAACAAGTGTCCTACTGGTGTGTCATACAGTTGTCTTACAAGTGTGCCTTACAGGTGTGCATTACCGGTGTATTTTGCAGGTGTTTTACAGGTGCATTGTACAGGTGTGCCTTACAGGTGTGTCCTACAGGTGTGCCCTACAGGTGTATCATAGAGGTGCATTCTACCCATGTGTCCTACAGATGTGTTTTACACGGGTGTCCTAAAGGCATGTCCTACACATGATAGGTGTGTTCTACTGGGTAATAATGTCGGACTTTCATTCGAGAAAACCCAGATTTAAATCCTCAGTACACTCAGCTGTATAAATGAGTACTTGGCTATAGACAGTGGAGGATATGTGAACGATGGTATTCACGCAATAATTAGGGAATGTCGAGATGCCTGTTGGAATGAACTGGTCTGCCAGGAGGCAAAATGTAAAGTGCTTTGAGCAGTCCCAAGGACTGGATGCTGCGCTACATATAAGGACATAACTTTTTTACCATACCACAAACTACAACAGTCACACACTTTGCCAAGAAACAGCTTAAGCTGTGCCATATGTTATGTCTCGTACCTCTTTCGGTCGTGTCCTCGCCACTTCTGTGAGGATCCTCAGACAGACGGCAATAAGTTCCAGCGATGGCATTGACAACAGACAGAACCTACACCAACAGATACAGGGTTCTCAGGGACAATAGACAATATATTCGCAACACGTACAATACCATTCGGCTAGGAATATACCTACAGTAGTGTGTCATTACGATATATTTATGACGTTGTTGTGGTATGTTTGTGACATCATTGTGATGTTTGTGATGTCTCTACAATACCTGAAATCGAAATTATTCATATAAATATTTTTTTATTTTTAACTTATAATTTCTGAAAAGGGTTGCTTTACTTAGGTAAATGCATATGTAGTCAGTTTTATTATCCGCTATCATACAACAGACATTATTTATGACCCGACATATTTCTTGGACTCAGGTGTCACGTCATTCAGGGTTGACAGCGGGAGACGCTGCCAATGGTGTTGAGTGCGGATTTGTGATGTATCGGTCGTAAACTACATTACCCCACCAACGTCAATGCTCTGTGCGCACTCGACCGTGGGCAGTGGCGAGAGTTGGGGCGGGAACTTACGACTTGAGAGTGTAGCACAGGAATTGGTGGAAATTACTTTATAATTATTTATTAACTTATTTATTATTTTTAGTAACACTTTAATTGACTTTTTAGTCATTGTTTTAAATACTCTTTTATGATATGGACATTTTAATTATTTATTTATTCTATTTATTTATCTATTTATTAACTTTTAAAAACTGGTACATTTTGTGGAATGGCATACGCGAAACACACATGAGTAATATCATGTCTGTTATGTCTGTCATGCGAAAATGCATTTAATAATAATATGAAGCATTATAAAAGTTATATACCGAACACTTGCTGGAAGACACAAATATCCAACTTCTTACCTGATGCTAGACTAGAATTGGCAAGTAGTACTAAAATTTACTAAATAACCATGTCGGTACCTAGAAAAGCACCAAGCCAATTGAACTACTGTACAAGAATTTTTTTTTCGTTTGACTTGGATATGTTTCCACCCCCCCTCCCTCCCCGTGAAGGAAAGCCATCGTGCGTGAGAAAGTTCACACAAGCATAGAACCTTACAGCATAAATTGTGTGAGGTGGGGTCTGTATGGGGGGTCTGTATGGGGGGATCTGTATGGGGGTCTGTATGGGGGGTCTGTATGGGACTATTCTGTCTGTTTATCCTTCTTCGTTTTCTCCCCACAAAGAGAGAAATGGACACTGTACATGTGGTTGAGATAAATAGAACAGTCTGGAGAGGCTCTCCGGGTCGCTCTCGTCTCTCTGCCTAGAGGTCATGTCGCAGTCGAAGAGAATCCATCACATGACCAAACATATGGCATACTATTCATCCATTCTTTCTCCATATACTACAAACGATTTCTTTTCATTTTCAATTACTACTGTATTATATAAAAAAATTGCACATAATGTTGTGTGCTGTGGATGTGTGGCAGAGTGTTGGACGGTTGGTTGATAAGACTGAAGTTCGAAACCACCTAGTGCCGTTTTGAGACATGGGCAATTTTGTTCACCTCACTTTTGGAAGAGATGATAAAAAGCTGTTGGTTCCTTCCATCTGGTGTCTATGCCATGGGAATGTGTAACCAGCCGACAATTCCCTCTGATAAGGGTCAATACAGAAGTGTAGGTGACACGGCTCAGTAAATTTTGCTACTGTGCAACAGGATACTATTAAATGAATTACTGAAAGTATGCGATAATACAGGTGTTTTCACATCACTTCAGGTTTTTTCTATTTGTATCCCTGGTTTGTACCCCCCCGTTACCCCATGTTCCCCGCCCTTACCTACCTCTGTATCACCTGGTAGACAAGATGTAGCAGCTCTAGCAGTTGACTGACCATTTGTTCCACCCCCTTGGGGTTGGACTGAAGAACCCCATGCAGCACCCCACATATATCGACCACCCGGTGTAGAAGGGCTGGTTGTACCATGCCTGGAACCACACACATTTCAATCCTTTTAATTAATGCATGGATACAATTTATGTGTTTATTGACAATTTTAATTAAGGTTTTATTTCCCCTTTTACTCATCCAAAAATAAACAATATGGCACCTATTGGCTAAGAATAAAACTACAGTCATTGTGATATACTTATAACATCATTGCGATATACTTATAACATCATTGCGATATACTTATAACATCATTGCGATATACTTATAACATCATTGCGATATACTTATAACATCATTGTGATATACCTGTAACATCATTGCGATATACCTGTAACATCATTGCGATATACTTATAACATCATTGCGATATACTTATAACATCATTGCAATATACTTATAACATCATTGCGATATACTTATAACATCATTGCGATATACTTATAACATCATTGCGATATACTTATAACATCATTGCGATGTTTGTGAGTTGTGACGTCACTGCCATAAGTTTGTGACGTCATTGCGATAAGTTTGTGACATCATTGCGATAAGTTTGTGACATCATTGCGATGTTTGTGACGTCACTGCGATAAGTTTGTGATGTCACTGCGATAAGTTTGTGACATCATTGCGATAAGTTTGTGACATCATTGCGATGTTTGTGACGTCACTGCGATAAGTTTGTGACGTCACTGCGATAAGTTTGTGATGCCACTGCGATATGTTTGTGACGTCATTGCAATATGTTTGTGACATCACTGCAATACGTTTGTGGCGTCATTGCGATGTGTTTGTGAAATCAATGCAATATGTTTGTGACATCATTGCAATGTGTTTGTGACGTCATTGAAACGTCAGATGGATTCTCGGAACGAGGCTGCTGTGTGTTGTCTGGTTTGATATATCACAGTAAAATGCTCTAGACAAATCAGGTAGTCTTATTACTGTCATATATCGAACCAGATAATGCACAGCTGCTTCGTTCTGAGAATGCTATATGCTTGTTCAATACGCTTGTGAATGTCGAGTGGATATCAGCACAACTAGCCATTGTATAATCAGTTTTATTATCTACTGCCATACAATAGACATTATTTGTAACACAAACATTATTTATAACATAGAGTCTAGGTTACCCGATTTTCAAGCACTGTTCGGTCACGTTTACCAGAATACCCACTTTGTGAGTAAACCACTGGCATGATATTCTTGATTTCAATTGCACATAGTTAGTTTTTATTATCCCTTTCATGTGCATAGCCCCAAAACTATGACTTCTGTTTCGCTTTAATGTTTATCTCATCTCGTGATACACACAGATGTCAATTAGTGGCACACACCTGCATCTTGTGATACACACAGATGTCAATTAGTGGCACACACCTGCATCTTGTGATACACACAGATGTCAATTAGTGGCACACACCTGCATCTTGTGATACCGGCAGATGTCAATTATTGCCGCCTACCTGCACCCTGGGACACCTGCTGTAGCAGCGTCCTGATCTCACCAACAAACACTGTCCAGCCGTCGTACGGGACCTCCCACTGTATCTCATGGACACCTGGCTCTGGAAGCAAGTAGTCGCAGCTCTGAGTACGCAGTACTGAGCAAGTAGTCGCTGTACTGAGTAAGTAGTCACTGTATTAAGTAGTTGCTATACTGAGAAAGTAGTCGCTGTACTGAGTAAGTACTTGCGGTGCTGAGTAAGCAGTCAGGGTATTGAATAAGCAGTCACAGTATTGAACAAGCAGTTACAGTACTGAACAAGCAGTCACGGTACTGAACAAGCAGTTACTCTATTGAATAGGCAGTCATAATATTGAGCACGCAGTCATAGTATTGAACTGGGAGTCATAGTATTGAACTGGCAGTCACGGTATTGAACAAGCGGTCATGGTACTGAACAGGCAGTCATTGTACTGAACAAGCAGTCACGGCACTGAACAAGCAATCATGGTACTGAACAAGCAGTCGTGGTACTGAACAAGCAGTCACGCTACTGAACAAGCAGTCATGTTACTGAACAAGCAGTCACGCTATTGAAGAGACAATCATGATATTGAACAAGCAGTCACAGTGCTGAACTGGTAGGCATGGCATTGAACAAGCGGTCATGGTACTGAACACGCAGTCATGGTACTGAACAAGCTGTCACTGTACTGAACAAGCAGTCATGGTACTGAACAAGTACTGAGGTCGTTCAGCTTCTCTCAAGTCATCTGTGTGGTGAAGATACACCAGTTCAATTACAGCAAGTCAAATATTTAGCTTGTGCGCTACAAATGTTTTCCACAGAGACAATAACTTCTAGTTTTCTGCTGCAAGTCATACAAGAATTATTACTCATTGCAATGTATAACTAATTTACACCCACTCCCGTGGTTATTGTAGACCCAGTGGCATTATGTAATTATCATTTTATATTATTATATATTTATATTATCTATTTGACAACTCATGTATTTGTTTTTTTAAACCAACTGATCTTATTTAATTATATTATTTATCAAAGTATTATTATTTTAATTAATTAATTTATTAATGTATTTATTATATATATATATTTTAGGTTTCACACGTTTATTAATTTTTACTATCTACATAGACCAGATATTTTACTGAATTTTACTAGTATTCATTGCAGATTATTCAGTAGCTTAAACGTGTATGATTTTATTTATAATATACACACCATTGTACAGCACTCCAGAACAATTATTTGGATGGGGCGCTACCTTAGAAACTTATTATTAGTGTCATGCCAGCCTTGCATCCTTTGTGGTAGGCTACAACATTACCTCTCTCTGGACACAGCCGGCCACGAGTCCCTTGGGGAATTATCATTAACCCTGAAACACAAACACCAATTTTATGTGTGAACAACAACATTAAATGTGGCACCTTACAGTGGATAGGATAGCTTGGTGGGTGGTTTTAAAAAGGTACATCCCTATAAAGCGCGGTCTCCAATCTTTGGGACTGTTCAAAGTGCTTTACACTTCACCCCTGGCACACCTGTTCATTCCAACACCATCTCGACTTCTCTGGGAAGCATTCAGCCACGCTGCAATTACTGAGCGTAGACTATTCATCCACATATCCACCACTATCTGTAGCTAGGTACTCATTTACAGCTGACCAAACTGTTGCAATGTGGAGTGAAAGAAATTGCCAAAGCTTTGAAATGGCAGAAAGAGGGTTTGAACCCGGGTTCAACGTTCTAACCGCTACACTACCGCGCCCCACGGTCCACTGGGAGGGGAGTGGAGAATCGGGGGGGGATAGGGTGGACTTGACCTGGACTGTTGAGTGATTAATCTAGATTATGGGGTGATTAACCTCAATCATAAGGGTGACTGACTTAGATTATATGGGATGAATGATCTGGACTGTAGGGGTGTCTGACCTAGATCATAGGGGTGACTGACCTAGATTATAGGGGTGACTGACCTGGACCGTAGGGGTGTCTATCTTGAGCAAGACACCAGATAGTCTTGTCTTCGGTTTGGATCAAATTCATCGCTTCATCCATCTCCATGAAGAATGACATCTGCTTAAGACATAGCACCACCTACATGCAAACACAGACACTAGCATCAGCACCACCTACTGGCAAACACAAACACTAGCCTTAGTACCACCTACAGAAAACACAAACACTAATCTCAGCACCACCTACGGACAAACACAGACATTAGTCTCAGCAACACCTACTGGCAAACACACACACTAGTATCAGCACCACCTACAGGCAAAGACAAACACTAGTCTCAGCACCACCTATGGGCAAACACTAGCCTCACAGTGATATACTTCATTCATTGACGTTTGACTTTAGTTATTGAATAGACAAAAACGAAGCGACTATCAGCAGTTGGAATGTGGTGCAGTGGTGCCCTAAGTGGTGTTCCCAGTGGTGCTCTCACCTTGGCTGCACTGTCCTTGCTGGCGATTGCGAGTGCAGTCAGCAGCTGTAGCAGAGGTCCACTCTCGAGGGGGAAAAGGGTAAGAGCAGATTGCAGTAGAGAGCCAATGCCTTCCATCATACCCTACAAAAATTGCCTAATGTAAACTGGTTGTGACAAAATGCTTTATATATTATATGCAGTTTGTTATTTCATTGACTGAGCACAAACAAAATGTTAGAAAATTAGTTTTTTGTTAAATATGATTATCGAATGACAAAAAACACATTTTGCAAAAAGGTGCCAGTGTATTAGATCGTTATGGCATTTTCAAAAAGACTCACTGTGTGATAAGATAAAAAGCATTAAATGTATAAACATCACAAGGCCGTTTGATAACTTTCTTTGGGTGATTATTACAAATAATTATGCACTTTTATCCAATAAAATTACATAAGTTTTATGTTTACATCAACTAGTGAAAAAGGTACCAATTTTTAGCATCTAACGCCTGCCTGACTATACTACTCCTCTACAACTATTCTCCTCATTTCTCCCCAGTATTGCGCCATATCCTGTGGTGTTCCAATCTGCCATTTTCTGTCTCACCATTTACTTCCATGACATATTAACAAACAAACAGCTACTCTTGAACAATATGCACTTTCAGTTTAAAAACAACTTCGGAGGGAATTTTTTAAAGCACAATTTTTTCACTTTATTTACTGTTTTTTTCGCTAGTCACGTATCAGATTCATCTTACCAAAATATTAACCTATCTAGCGTCCACTACAAGATACTAGCACATTTGTGCAAATGCGTTATTTAGCTTTGATGACATCATCGGACAAACTATTAAATTAGTTTTGACCGAATCCGTCAAAATTCAAAGAGAAAAGGGCAAAATGGTCTGGCACTATATTCTACGACATAAGGATATTCACACTTTCGCAGGTTACCTGATCTAACAATGAAAGTCAATTCTTTCGATGATTTAAAAAAAGTCCCACTCTTTTATTACACCGACTGTGCAAAGTACTTAAACTATTCACACCCAATAGTTCTGAACATTAACAAATCTAAATCGTGAAGGGCTATATGAACTGAGGACATAGTTTAAAGTATACTTACAATTTCCCAGAAGTTACTCGCCAGGAAACATTTCTTCAGAAGTGTAGATATCAGTGCATACAACTCCTGTCGAAACACACCCAACGTTAATTTATAAATAAAAAAGTTAATATTAAAAATCACATTTGATCAAAAGTAATTCCAACTATGGCACTGCGCCACATGACATTAAAATTTAATATATTAAGGATGTCCCACAATCAAGTATACATTATAAAAATTCATGTCAATAGTAAATCTTTTTGGCATGTGAAAGAGACTCCATGTGACATACACAATTCAGCAATTTGTTGCATTCAGTGTCACACTGATGAAATAGATATAGCAGCTAGAATAATGGTTTTTGAAAAAAATTACTCAAAATATTTTTCCTCTGTATTCCAATAGCTTTGTATACAGTTCACTTTCATAACATTGACACACCCCTAAATTAGTTTTATTCATGCATCTACCATGTAATCAATGCCATTATTCCATCTTTGATGGCCATTTACAAGAAATTACATTTTGGCAACGAGAAAGTACAACACTCTGGAATTTAAAATGATCTGATCATCTGGTTTGGACTGTTGTGTTCACCTGCATATTCTAAAAAAATTGTCTAAAAATTTTTTTTTGCAATATTTTAGGGGTAGTCAATAAAAATGTGTTGACAAATGTTGCATTTAGAATATCATAACTTTGAAAATTCAGAAGAAAAAAATTATAATGTAAGAAATTCTTTTAGAAGAGTTCTGGCATTAAATAAGCCAATGATGATTGTGCTAGTATTATGATAAAATATCCATTACTTTTCAAGTGTTGTATTTTTTTTAGATGGGTTATAATTCATTCATACAGCAGCCATTTCGTTTGTTGCCATGGAAATGGGGGTCTGGCAGAACAATTGCACTATACAAATAAAAAATTCATCCAGCTGCTGTATCTCGCCTTAAACTCATAGTTGCTTGAGACCAAGTCGTAACAATTTGAGTGATTTTTTGCTCTTCCAGTTGTTAATGCACTTGTCATTATTCTGTCGCCCAGTCTTGTGAAAGTGCACATATGAAATATGATGTTTGCAGGAACGTTGCATAGTAAAGTACGTCTGACTTACCAGAGTCTGCCCTAGGCTCTCCTCATGGAACAGCGTCAGAACTGTTGACAGCAAGCTGTACGTGATGCCATAGCACACGTTGGCCACCATCTGAAATAACGATAATCATGATGTAGTGTACATATATAGCATCAGAATCCACCTAGACTAGGCACTCATGGCACTAATTCAACATCCATCCTACACACAATTTGTGCAGTGCGTGTTAGAGTTTATGAGCCCACGACAGGTTAAACTTTACCCTTAGTGTGGGATCTTTTACTTCCCCTGGCATAGACACCAGGTAGACGGGACCAAGGGCTTTTACTCTCTCTTCCGAAAGATACAGGCAAAGTAGGGTGAACAAAATTGTCAAACTTTCGAAATAGCAACAGATGGATGCAAACTCTGGCGCTGTAACTACCAAGTTACAGCACCCCAAGAAATGTCACCAAACACTGTAGATGACTTCCTTAGTCGTGTTGGAAAGCTAATGTTAATCAAATGTGATGATTTTAAACTAATCTAACCTATAAAACAGATGGACATAAAACATTTTACTGAAAACTATGTATCCTGACTGGCATGCAATAAACTTTGGCGGCCACTTCGGAACATTTAACCCTTTAATGTTTTCCTCCTTCCAAAAGCTCACATTTGCTCCAGCAAGGTTTCAAAATATCTAAATCTAACTAAATCTCCTAATTCATTAAAGGGAAACAAGATTTGTTTTTGGGCCTATGCACCTATAAGAGTTACATAACATAACATCAGGGTTCAAAATTAAGGCCTTTTATTGGTGGGTTCAAAATGCTTCCCGCTGTTTCGTTTAGCCAAAATGTGCAAGTTATTGGCCCCACCTCGCCGAATGATCCCAGCGGCTACGGTTGGGTTGGACTGTATTAGTGACTCACATTACAGTACTTCACAGTACTAATCTATGCTAATTCAATATGAAATACAATTGTGACAAACTACTTCTTCCTTGCCATTGACAGATCACTGCCAAGGCGAAGTCTGCATACGCAAATACCCCTGGCATTTGTAACTTGGATGCCACTGAACGATTCACATTTAATTATGTCAGTATCTTCGGGAATACCAGGTAAACACCAAGGCAAAGATGGTGGATGAAATTGTGAGAATTGCAGAGTTCATACTGGTGATACTAAGGAGGCAGACAATCCAATTGACAATATAATGTGCCAAGACATTCTGATTAATGTGATATTTGACTGTGAAACTGAACTTTGGAGGCTTCGATTTGGAGAACTGGATATATGTTTGCCCATCCAAGGCCCAGGCTAGTGGCAGTTAATTTCAACAACTGTAACTGTTTCGCAAATAAAGTTCACACTGAAATGTTTATTAAATTGATTACTTCATTTTATTGATCTGCTAGTTATAAGAAATGAACGACAATATTTGGCATAGTTTATATTTATTAAATTATCATTTATTTTAATTTAAAGCAGACAGTGATACAGTGTCTGTTTTAGTTTTAAGCACAAAAACTTTGCTTTGTTACATATACATGTTATATATTTTTGTGGGGCCAGTTCAAACTCACAAGGGCCGGTTCAAAATAGAACTGGGCCAGTTAGAAAAAATCTGAGCCAGTTAATTTTTTGCTAATTTCAGACACTGAACATAACATAACAATTTGCAACTACAATTAAGAATATCATGCCAGTGGTTTACTAGGAAAACCTTGTTGAACACACTGAATCTTAATTTCATGGGTCGCCTCATACTGTTAGATAACCCTGTCACGAATGTCAGTCTAGCTAAATTTGCTCACCAAAGGAAAATATATTTGTATGCACCTATTCCTGTACTTACCAATAGGATATGGCCATGTTATTTGCGTCAAACTTAACCTATGAAATATATTTTGGCTTTTGTTTACTAAACTAATCCTCTTTCTGACTAAATTTCATGTTTGTTTGAACTTGCGTTGGTTCTGTGTATGTCGGCCTCACTTAATACGTCAAGCATGTCTAGGTTACCCGATTTTCAAAGAAATGTACGTGCTTATTGATCACACTGGTTAACATATCAGCCCTCAATCAACCTGAGAAATTACTGGAATCTCCCACTTTTAGAAAACATTCTGAGTAAACCACTGGCATGACAAACCTGATTTTAATTAGCACACGATTTGTTTTTATTATCTCTTTTACGTGCATAGAATTCTCACTGTATGTCACACAATTTAAACAACTTACATTCAAAACAAGGTTGAAATGGCAAGGCTGGTGATTATTTACAAAATAGCGCTGTTTGCGCATTCAAGGGCAGAATTTTGCCAAATGCAAAGAAACCAGAGGATACGTCAATGATACAATTATTCACCAAACAAAATACAAGTTGTGATTCAACCTAGCAAATTCAAAGAAAAATTGTAGAATTTAAAAAAACACTGGTTGTCCAAAAACGGGAGGTTTTTTAAAAGGAGGGAGCCTGAATCAAGGGAGAGTTCATCTCAGGCCTGCCACCTAACAGTCGAGGATAAGACCCAACTTACAGTTTTGCCGGAGAATGGATCTTGCTCCAGGTGTGTCTTGAGGTAGGTGAACACCCTCAACTCCATGGCTTTGTTACCCAGCTTCTTGATGACAGTTGTGGCATGCGGGTCCCACAGCTGCTGGACCGCAGACCACATGAGCAGCAGGGGACCATGACATGCATTGTCACCCAGTGCTGACAGCAGTTTGTTCAGGGACTACAAGTGCGATTACAGTATTGTCACCCAGTGCCAACAGCAGTTTGTTCCGGGACTATGAGTGAAGTTACAATATTGTCACCCAGCACCAACATCAGTTTGTTCAGGGACTACGAGTGAAGTTACAATTTTGTCACCCAGTGCCAACAGCGGTTTGTCCAGGGACTACGAGTGAAGTTACAATATTGTCACCCAGCACCAACAGCAGTTTGTTCAGGGACTACGAGTGAAGTTACAATATTGTCACCCAGCACCAACATCACTTTGTTCAGGGACTACGAGTGAAGTTACAATATTGTCACCCAGTGCCAACAGTAGTTTGTCCAGGGACTACGAGTGAAGTTACAATATTGTCACCCAGCACCAACATCAGTTTGTTCAGGGACTACGAGTGAAGTTACAATATTGTCACCCAGTGCCAACAGCAGTTTGTCCAGTGACTACGAGTGAAGTTACAATATTGTCACCCAGCACCAACAGCAGTTTGTTCAGGGACTACGAGTGAAGTTACAATATTGTCACCCAGTGCCAACAGCAGTTTGTTCAGGGACTACGAGTGAAGTTACAATATTGTCACCCAGTGTCAACAGCAGTTTGTCCAGGGACTACGAGTGAAGTTACAATATTGTCACCCAGCACCAACAGCAGTTTGTTCAGGGACTACGAGTGAAGTTACAATATTGTCACCCAGCACCAACATCACTTTGTTCAGGGACTACGAGTGAAGTTACAATATTGTCACCCAGTGCCAACAGCAGTTTGTCCAGGGACTACGAGTGAAGTTACAATATTGTCACCCAGTGCCAACAGCAGTTTGTTCAGGGACTACGAGTGAAATTACAATATTGTCACCCAGTGCCAACAACAGTTTGTCCAGGGACTACAAGTGAAGTTACAATATTGTCACCCAGCACCAACAGCAGTTTGTTCATGGACTACAAGTGATATCACAATATCAATATTTAAAATTTTTAAAAGGGGATTTTTATTATACAAAGGTTGGCTTACATGAATGATTTTTTCTCCAATTTACCAGCCGACACAAATCACACTGCAAGAATCAGACGCATAAACACCTGTGCAAGACTGATTAGGGAGAAAAATTTTTGGTATGACTATGTCGAGTTGAAGTGAAACTTGTACCAGTCTCACTAACAGTTGGCCCTGATTTTGAACCAGTGGCCAATCAGCGACTGACAGCAAGGTACCCGTCATCACAACTCAAATTGGGAGTGGTGCGAATCAAGACGTGGGCTGCAGTGTCTAGACATGTCACTTGTCTAAACACACACAATTTGTTTGTGCATTATCGTGCAACACAGTGTCACCTGGCAAATCAAGGCAAAATAATCGTTCATGAAAACCAGCCTTTTGATGTCTTGTCTTATCTTCCTAACATTAGGTTACAAAATTAAGATTAATTATTCTATTGTGGAATCAGTGTCTGGTTGTAGGAGAATGATCAAAAATGTGTTAGAATAAAATAACACGGAGAGCGCACTCAGAAGATACGTACACTGAAATCTTTGCTCTTGAAGACGTGGTGATCGGTCAAACTGTAGACATAAACAAAACATTTTCACTTAGACTCACATGACTGTAACACAAAAACACATTTGTTTACCACACGAATACTTTTATTTCAGGTAAAAACTCATACTATTATGCAGTAAAACATAATTAAACTTTAAAAAATAAGTAATAAATTAATCAAATAAATTTACAGTAAAGAAAATAAGTAAAATAATAATAAATAATTATAGTCGTAGGAAGTTCTGTGTGAATAAAAATGTTCTAATACAACATTTTGCCACTGCCACCATTTCTCCATGTACAGAATCATCAAACTATATAATACAAGCAAACACAACAGAATGGTGTTTGAGGACATTTTTTTATCTTACTAATACTTACTTACTATTTACAGTTAACACAGGCAAGGCACATACGATGTGCTGGGTCATATCGGCGTAAACTTATGCCAGACTTTCGGTAAGTCTAACATTTCAGCATAATGACACAACAAGTAAGAATATGTTCTATACCGAATTAAGTTAATGTAAAAGTAGTACCAGGGGTAGTAATCTTCCAGAAAAAAGAAAGTGGGTTGCCCAAAGACAACAGAGTGAAAAACGGTGGGAAAAGAATGAGGTTGGAGGAATGAAGCAAAACAGGTCGCCAAAGATTACTGCTGCCATGGTTCCCATTTTCACTGGTCTGGACGGTTCTCGGCTCTTAATGACCATTTACTCAAGGTCTGTTGCGGTATCAGCATGGGCGACTGGGAGTTGTCAACCTTTGAAAGAGGGGAGTGTGGAAAACTCCTAAAACATGTATTGCACCAACCGAGTTCTAAAATAGGTCAATCACAAGCTACTACATATCTGAACAAATTTATTTCAAGACAGAATTTGAGTCGGCCTCATCACACATGCTAACACATGCAAGTGAACGATGGACATTAGATGTAGTTTAGTTTAGAGATAACTAGTGCTGTGACGGTTCCAGGTCTGGAAGGGGGTAGACCAGAGACCTGCGGTTCCAGTTCCAGATGTGCAACCATGACAGCACTACCAGACACAGTGAGTTGGAGAGTGCACCGCAGCCTTATGGGCCAGTAGGCCTGGAGTGGATGGGCGATAGTAGCTAGTATCAGGGATAGATTTACTATTGTGATAGTATCGCGACAGCTGTACAACTATTGCAGTACCACTGCGATAGTTTCTTGATTATCGTGATAGTATTGCAACAGTAGGCCTATCACGAAATAACAATTAGCCAGGAACAGTCGCAAACCGTAACTGCTGTATTCGACGATTGATGTTAGGTCGATAAATAAATAAAATCATCAAATATATCTGAAAAAACATGTTTACTTATTACTACTTACTACGGTAACACAAATAGCTATTAACTATCATTACTATGGATAGCTCAGTGGACTATCTATGATGATAACTATTGATAGTTAAATGTACTATCGATAGAATTGCATCGTCACATCAACTATTGCGATTCATCAATAGTTCGATGTAATTTTGTACCCGTAATGGGCGAGGTGAGGCACTGTCAACTACCTGATGTATTGTTACACCCGTAATGGGGAGGTGAGGCACTGTCAACTACCTGATTTATTGTTACACCCGTAATGGGCGAGGTGAGGCACTGTCAACTACCTGATGTATTGTTACACCCGTAATGGGCGAGGTGAGGCACTGTCAACTACCTGATTTATTGTTACACCCGTAATGGGCGAGGTGAGGCACTGTCAACTACCTGATGTATTGTTACACCCGTAATGGGTGAGGTGAGGCACTGTCAACTACCTGATGTATTGTTGCACCCGTAATGGGTGAAGTGAGGCACTGTCAACTACCTGATGTATTGTTACACCGGTAATGGGCGAGGTGAGGCACTGTCAACTACCTGATGTATTGTTACACCCGTAATGGGCGAGGTGAGGCACTGTCAACTACCTGATGTATTGTTGCACCCGTAATGGGTGAGGTGACGCACTGTCAACTACCTGATGTATTGTTGCACCCGTAATGGGCGAGGTGAGGCACTGTCAACTACCTGATGTATTGTTGCACCCGTAATGGGTGAGGTGAGGCACTGTCAACTACCTGATGCATTGTTGCACCCGTGATGGGCGAGTTGAGGCACTGTCAACTACCTGATGTATTGTTACACCCGTAATGGGCGAGGTGAGGCACTGTCAACTACCTGATGTATTGTTACACCCGTAATGGGTGAGGTGAGGCACTGTCAACTACCTGATGTATTGTTACACCCGTAATGGGTTAGGTGAGGCACTGTCAACTACCTGATGTATTGTTACACCCGTAATGGGTTAGGTGAGGCACTGTCAACTACCTGATGTATTGTTACACCCGTAATGGGTTAGGTGAGGCACTGTCAACTACCTGATGCATTGTTACACCCGTAATGGGTGAAGTGAGGCACTGTCAACTACCTGATGTATTGTTACACCCGTAATGGGTTAGGTGAGGCACTGTCAACTACCTGATGTATTGTTACACCCGTAATGGGTGAGGCGAGGCACTGTCAACTAACTGATGTATTGTTACACTCGTAATGGGTGAGGTGAGGCACTGTCAACTACCTGATGTATTGTTACACCCGTGATGGGTGAGGCGAGGCACTGTTAACTACCTGATGTATTGTTACACCCATAATGGGTGAAGTGAGGCACTGCCAACTAACTGATGTATTGTTACACTCGTAATGGGCGAGGTGAGGCACTGTCAACTACCTGATGTTTGCACAGCATTTCAACATCTCCTCGAGGTTCATTCCTTCCACCAGCAACATCACCTGAAGGAACCTGAAGTCAATGTGACATCAGCATGTAAGTTGGTACCAGAACAGGTGATATTTATATTGAAGAGTTAAGCCACCTTTCACTGTCTCCATGTTTGGCACTTTCGTGACCATCTCGGTCATTTCTTCAGCATCAAGACGAACAATTTCTAGTACAGAATCAGTGCTGTAATAAAAATAGAGAGGCATCCTGCGACGTGGATACAATCTTCTCGGGATCTTTCTAGAACTGTTGTCATGTGACGACCATTAACATGGTCACATGACAATGGAGAACTGTTCAGCTTGATGCTGAAGAAGTGACTGAGAGGGTTATGAAAGCTTCGTTGAGTACACAAAGAGACTTTGAAAGGTAACTTAACTTTCTTTAACATATACAAGTCATCATGCATGCATGCCAGGCTTCACAGAGCATGCAACACCTTCAGAATAGCACGTAACATGAGTGCAGTGGTATTTAACCTGGTGGTAGTTACCCACTGGGGGTTAAATTGCCTTAATTGGAGCTTTAAAAGTTAGGGATATTTCATTCATCATGAATCCATTCTTGTACAGGAGGGGGGGGTTCTGTTGGCTAGTTCCAGGCATAAGAGTGCCAAAAAGCTTAAATGCCAACACACTAGCATGTATGAATAGAGACTGTTTGATCACAGGTTATGTAGTAATATGTATGTAGCTGTATGAGATCTGTAAACCAATGACACCCCCTTCGCTACAGCTTATAACCTTTCCAGCGGTTACTGCGATGTTTACTGTCATTCAATTGAAGCACATGAACTATCAATCTCCCCTAATTGTACGTCCATAATGATGCAATTGACATATCGTCCATGTCAATAACATACCCAATTCTGTCAAGTAATGACTCAGCACTGACATCAAGTAGATGTTTGTTGAGCTGACGTCGACCAAATGCTTGCCGCTACAACACAAGCATAGCTGCAAGTTTAATACATCATTGCAAACAGATTATTTATACTATTACTGGCATTTGGGAATGGTAAAAGACAACAACATTTCACTTTCACTGATCATTTTCCTCCAGGCTCCGAGTGTGACCAGCCAAACAGCTATCGTTTTAATACATCTACATCTAAACTAATGTCTTTAAGGAGCTACTGGTGACTATAATCTACAACATAGGCGGGTGCACACAAAACATAATATTGGCTGCGTGGGCCATAGAATCTATTGTTTCAGCCTGAACTTGAGGCTAGTTGAGCTGGTTCCATGCAACGACTTTCTTCACAAAATAAGAGTTCCTGAACTGGTCTGCGTGGGCTGCTGGTACTAGAAAGCACCTGGAGTTATTGGTTGACAGTCTTTCAATGACATCGAAGGTCAGTTTTGGTTGCACTCATCTTTTTTCAGTCTTTGTGTCCACAAGCATAGCTACTGCATTTTTTGGTTTTCCAAATTCCCCTGGTGCGTGGGGGTCTTGGGGGGTCAAATTTTCAGTTGTAGCGGAAATTTCAACCATGGAATTATTTTGTTTTTTGTCATTGTAAAGATAATAATTAAGCCGAGAGATTTGTCACTGGATGGAACTATCCAGTAATTTTTAATACTTTTCAAGCTAGCAAAAAATGAAAGAACAACTTGGGGTAAACTATGGAACATCAGATCCTGACAAGACACATAAAGAATCACAAAACCTCTACACTGGACAGGTCGGTGACCAAGGATGAAATAAATTACGTCAGACATAAATCAAATCGTTGTCATGGAAACCAACTGCATATATCACCTTAAACTTTGCAGCAAATTCAACGATCTGTTCGGCTGGACACTCGCAGTTCTTGTAGAAAAGAATGAAGATCTCCAGCAATTCACACTACAACAGATACAGACATCTACACTGCCAACTCATTTCTAAACAGGTTTCCACTAGGTACAATCTGTTCATTTTTCATGTTATATAATATAAACTACGTCTATTCTAACATTTTTTTTCACGTTATCTGTTTTTTACCATTATCCGTTTTTTTATTTTAATGTTTCGCCCCAAATATCATGTTTACATTGTGAAGTGAAGTTTACATGTGAAGGATAACATAATTTTACTTTATTCTGATATGTTTAGTTTGAGTTCCATTTTTATCTGTAATTACTACCTGTTCTCTAAGATTCTGGAGCATCCAAAGAGAGGCTTGCTGGTCATTCTACAATGGAAACCGGAGACCTGGTGTAGGCATGAGATAGTTCAGACAAATCTTACAGCACAAAATGATCCACAAGTCTGTCACGTTGGGGCAAAAGCTACACACGTGTTTAAGAATGAATTTACCATGATGGGTTCATGACATTGCCATGCTGGGCCACACGCAAGTTTAAGAACAAACTTACATGATGGGTCCGTGAGCTTGCCATGTTGCGTCACACCCAAGTTTAAGAATGAATTGACTATGATGGGTTCATGAGCTTGCCATGTTGGGTCACACCCAAGTTTAAGAATGAATTGACTATGATGGGTTCATGAGCTTGCCATGTTGGGTCACACCCAAGTTTAAGAATGAATTGACTATGATGGGTTCATGAGCTTGCCATGTTGCGTCACACCCAAGTTTAAGAATGAATTGACTATGATGGGTTCATGAGCTTGCCATGTTGGGTCACACCCAAGTTTAAGAATGAATTTACCATGATGGGTCCGTGAGCTTGTCATGCTGGGTCACACCCAAGTTTAAGAATGAATTGACTATGATGGGTCCGTGAGCTTGTCGTGTTAGGTCACATGCATATCTAAGAAAGAGTTTACCATATCACGTGGGGGAAGGAATGAGGATTATGCATAAAGTTTAAGAATATAAAAAAAAATAATTTACCATGAATATCATATGGGGGCAAGAATCATTCAGAAAGTTTAAGAATAAAGAGTTTACCATGACAGAGCCATGAGTTTGCCAGGTGGGGGCTTGAGTGACACACAAGTCTTCATACAGTTGCACCATCTGCAAAGAAACACGACATCAGTGCATAAAATATGCCTGCAAACAGAAGGTATACTGAAGAGCAACAAAGAAACAAAAAGAGTATTAGGATGCAAAGGCATGGCAACTCAAAACAATACCTACTCCATAATAATAATATCACAACATTTTGCAACGAACTAACCAAATTTAAGTAATTATAACATTATAATTTAGCACAACAGTTACAAATGTCTTAGTATAACAATAAATATATTTAATAGAAAATACGATTTCATACACTGGTAGTGAAAGCCTAATTTTTTCCAGAGATTAATGTCCTGTGAAAACATTGACAACATCAGAACATGTGTACAAACTTGACCTACAAACAAGTAACCCGACTTAAAGAAAAATGACCTACCCTGACCCCAGGGTCAATGCCCTACCTCTTTGATGAACTCCCCGTCTGCATACAGATCCTCGACAAACACCTTGTATTCGTCCTGAATGGAGACGACACCATTACGTCCCTGTCTATCAGACCGTTCACACTTATTTATATGTTTATTTATAGTCTGCATTGTATTCACATGAAACGATTAGATTCTTCTGTACAGTCCAACAACTTTCAAGCACTTCACATAGACAATTTTAATTTCTAAGTATTTTCAAAGCATCTAATCATCCACTATTTTAACTGAAATATTTCAAATAACCTGTACAGTAAATAACACATAAAGCAATCAATACTGACTGAGATGGTTCTTTTTCTTATAATTTTCTGTGAGCATATAAAGAGTTCTGTAATTGTCTAAACAAACTCCAAGTCAGCATTCTCACAAACATACTATAATACCTTTATACACTAAAAGCCATATCCTGGGATTAAATGTGCAACGTTCTGTAATGACAAATGACTGACGCTCTTTCAAAAGATGGTATTGGCAAATATGTTATATACCGAACAAGAGCATACAACATAAAAAGAGCCTTTAAATTTGCCGCGTAGCGGAATATGCCAAGCATAACATCTGTGTAAGCTGTGTCACATGTTGAATACAGCCACCGGCCTTCAACACATGGCAACCTGACTGTGATTGATGGTTGCGCAGTGACATGTAAACAGTGGCAGCTGACTCAAGTAGTTCTGCAAGTGATGTCAGTCAAGAGACTGAGGTTATGTCTCTTGGCGTTAGTCAGCCCGGTGTAGCAACATACAGGCATAAACCTGTGAACAGGGTCCGACACTGGCGGTGGCCCAGCTGTTGACAAGTTAACCACATTGTGGTGATGTTCAGAACTCGGTGTACATATTGAAGCCCATCTTTAACGGCACATACCCCTCAGGCATCAGGTGTCACCAAATGTGCACTTCCAATCCAGTCTCCCATTTTGAACAAAACGTTCCCATTTCTGCTGAAAAATTGTGTCTCGGGAAAAGTTGTGCATCGAAATGCCAGTCACACTGGAATGATCAGTTTTCCACAACACACCTTTTCACCACTTCTACACATCAAAGTGATAAACGACTGAAATAAAATAAAATCCAGTGGCCAAGAACATGCGATCTGAGGGGAAGATGTGTTCAACACGTGACGTCATGAATTTGCCCCTCGCAGCATTTCCGGAAAACAGACATTTCCATATTTACATTATCACCAGTCGCTGCTTAGGTTAATTTTATAAATGTTTTGGCTGCAATGTAGCTTTGGATTTGTCGTAACATTGAAGAACACATATGTATAAATATATTACATAGTCTTATTTACATTTACTTGAACAAGATATGGCCTTTAAGTTGGTTGCAAAATCTATCACAGCTTATGAAAATGCTTCCTCAGGATCATCTGTGAACGATGATTGATACAGTGTTATGTGATATAATTCAGCTTACATAATATGGGTGTCGTTCTTCCATGAAGAAGCTGAAGAGGTGCTTAAGACATCGCAGAAGGTAGATGCGCTCAGTGAAGTAGTAGTCACGTATCCTCAGTACCAAGGCCTGGGCATGGCGGTCCACACTGAGCACGTCCTACAAGATACATCAACAAAATCTTACAAGATACATCAACAAGATCTTACCAGATACACTGACAAGATCTTAAAAGACCTGTCATAACAGTATATATATATATATATATATATATATATATATATATATATATATATATATATATATATATATATATATTGCAATCTTTTGTTCATTCTTATGGTCATTCTTGTAAGCGCTGATTTCCAAACATGATTGTATGACACAGCATGAAATGAAGGCATTTAATCTCAGACCTCAACTAACATGTTTAAAAACAAAGTTGACACATCTCAGGAGGGCGGGTTATACATAGATGAAAAAATGTTAGACTCTTTTCTCTCGATAAGCCAATAGCTTCCTTGTCCACATCCAATCTGAGCATTTGCCTGGGATGGCGATCTTGTTAAATTTTAACCACTGACTAAGTGGCTATATTTGAGCCCTTCTGCAAAAGAACTAAGCATTTACATGCAACTTGTTTCTGTAATGCCCTATAATGTGAACAAGAGGTAAATGCCCCAAATCACACCCATTATTTTGACCTGTTTTCAGGAGCCTCTAACTTGAGAAGTTTACACGCCCCATCTGAAATTTGCTGAATATTACAGACATATTGGTACAGATTGCCTACGCAAAATTCACATGTGCTCAAGTATAGTCACTTAGGCATTGACTAACATTTTTATAATTTCTGAGACATCAATTTTTTGATCATCGGTTGAAATCACATGGAATGACCCATAATTGTATTCAGATATATTTGCCACCCTTGTTACGTAGCCAGGCTTACCTGAAGATCCTTTTTGGAGCCGCGGTAGTCGCGCAGCAGGAATGCGCAGTAGATGTCATGGCTCTGCAGTTGACTCAAACCCTAAAGAACAATAATTTTTTTCACCAACGTACAAACAGAATCAATAGGGAGAAACTGAGGGTGGGTCACTAGAATAAGTCATTGCCTGTCATGCTAGTGACCTGACATATATCAAAATTTACAGTAACTAAAATTTAGTGTTTGGTAAAATAAAATCAATACATAGTATGCCTAAGTATTTATCACATATTAATCTTATTAATATTAATTAAACCAAAAGGTTAAATATATTTAGTCATTAAATAGCTACTAAGTTCTAACAATATGGAAAGGACTTGTTTCATTTGTTTCATAAATGCTTTTAAAAAACACTTTGATCTGCAAAATCACTCAGTGGCAGAATACACAACAGATTAGCCAAGCCACAATAACAAAAATCAAGGACTATGATCAATGCCAGCCTCACAGTGAACTTTAGGGACAAGGAGAGCAACAACTACAATGATCAATGCCAGCCTCACAGTGAACTTTAGGGACAAGGAGAGCAACAACTACAATGCATAAAAGTATCTCATATAAAACTATGTTATGTTGCGATACAAATTTGTTGCCTGTGATGCAATGCTCTCTTTGCAAACACTCAACAAGACACAAATATATATATATATATATATTTTATATATATATATTATATATATATATATATATATATATATATATATATATATATATATATATATATATATATATATATATATATATATATATATATATATATATATATATATATAGATATAGATATAGATATGATTTGACGACATCTTATTTCTCAAATTACACTTCATAGGAATAAAACCATTTGAAATTGACTAAATCCTACAAAGAATAACCAGACACGCAATAAGCAGTCACAACAGACTGGACACGTTGGACAGAAGAGCCGGCCTACCAGGCAATAGGCAGTCACAACAGACTGGACATGTTGGACAGAAGAGCCAGCCTACCAGGCAATAAGCAGTCACAACAGATTGGACACGTTGGACAGAAGAGCCGGCCTACCAGGAATTTGCTGAGCTTCTGGATGAAGTCGAGCTGAAGCCCACTTAGTTTCAGTTTCGTCTTCAAGTTCTCAGTACCAGCCTTGCTGCAACAGAATGGGCAACATTGACAAAACAGCTGCTAAAACTGGGTCGAAACACAACAGAAGTTGATATGTAAGTATTAGGGAATTTAGGCGAAGTATCAAAATAATCATACATATTACTACGTTATAAAATGATGTATACAACTAGGTTTTTTATGACACACACTCGTCTAATTCACCAGGTGCAACATGCTACAACACACAGCACTTGTCATCCAGTCCATTAGGATTGATCAAAACATTATACACTTCTGACACCTTACAAGAGCTGTTTAACTGAACAATAACTCAATTTAACTGGTAAGTATTCAGCCATGTTTTAATTACTGCACACATGCCATTACTACCCTTAATTATGTTACCTAGAGTATTTCATTTGCATTAATGCAGTAAAGTTACCCACCTTTGCGTTTGGTAGACAGCTACATTTTTAATCAGCTTCGTTCTGTTTCTTTTCAACTCTTGTACAATGAGTTTCTACGAAAGAAAATAACACAACATTACAACAATATAACTGGTCTTTACATAACAGAGGACAAAGATTACAATCCAGTCAATACTAAATTGAAAATAATGATGTAGCATTTCATTTCAGTTATACCATGTTTGTAGATTTACAACCAACATGAACAACAACATAAATTACATAAGAAAATTATATTAAATTTGTTGTGGATATATATTATTTTACAGGGAAACTAAATAAATGATATTTCCACTCAAAACATACCAAACAACGAAGGAAAGTAATTCTAATCAATTAATCATGCAGAGATTAATTGATTAGAATTTGAACAAATTAATCCTACAGGTAAATACTGTTATTTTTGGAAATTGTATTTATGTTTCTAAGATCTAAATTCATTCAATCATATCCTCTTGCAAGGTAGTTAGCAGAATTGATCGAGCCGTGTCATGGACGCTTCTGCAGTGGCTAGAGATGGAGTTCACAGCATTATGTTATGCATTTATCCCGTGTGGGATCTTTTACTTCCCCTGGCATAGACACCAGGTAGAAGGGGCCAACAGGTCTTAGTGTCTCATCCGAAAGACACAGGCAAACAAAATGGGGTGAATGAAATTGCCTAAGTTTTGAAACGGCAGTAGGTGGTTTCGAAACCCAGTCCCCTCGACCGAAAGTCCAACACACTATTACCCAGACCACCGTGCCCCACTTTAAGATGTAAATGCATATACAAGACTAATGGATCTTCAGATGAAAATATTATGAAAACAGTATGAAAACTCACATATTTGCATACTATAGTTTCACATGATTTTAACTTTCAAAGAGTACAGAAAGCATGAGCTCAAAACAGGGTTGTTTGATTTAAATCATTTAATTTAAATCATTGATTTAAATCATGATTTAAATCAAAATATAAACATCTATATAAATGTCTATATACCAGATTTAAAAAAAAAAAATCTGATTTAAATTTTAAAAATCCGATTTTTTTTAAATCTTATTTTTTTCTTCCCTGCCTCAAACCATCTCATCAATATTAAACAAGTAGAGTAGGAAAATGTGGATGTCTTACCTTAGGCCTAAGCACAAAGTTTCCAGTAATGAAGTGCCATAGGCCTCTGTTGGTCCTAACAAGTAGAAATGTTACAGAACAAATCATTAATAGGTTCCTATAATGAAGTGCTATAACATACAAACCTGTCGGCCCTGACAAGTAGAAATGTTACAGCATTTATAAAATCCTTTCTAATGCCCATTAGCTGAAACAAATATACAGTATATATATATATATATATATATATATATATATATTGGACTGATGTACTGTTTAGCCATTTTGGCTAAAGCCCCACATTTTTCTATTCAAATACAAATTGCTTTAGCAAAATTTGTTTAATGTGCATCAAAAAAATATATACTCATGTATTCTGCATGCTTTTCAACAAAAATGCTGATAGCCATATTGGCTCAAATGAGCAACTACCCAAATCCAATGCCATGTGGCTTGTGGCCCAAATGGCCACCGGCAGCGCTAGCCTAGTACACATATATATATATATATATATATATATATATATATATATATATATATATATATATATATATATATAATATTGCATATAGGTATATACATCTTATGAGAAAACAAATTGCTACAAAGTAATAAAAAAATTTGAATTCTGAACATTTTTGCAAACAGTATGTTGAAGCTAAAAATTTTTATCACTGTGAACTGAATATTGGCTGTGAAAACAATAAAATATATCTACTATGTTTATCAACACTTGTTTTTAAAACAACAACACAGGCATCGTTGATGATCATTCTATTAGCAAAATGAGGTTAGATGCATGATGCAGCCAGCCAAATTAAGATTTTGCACCATTTTTACAACAAAACATTATTTCAGACAGTTAGAGACATTGAACATCAGTTCCATTAGTCCACAACAGATTGTTTCCATTTCCTGTATGGGATCGTTTACTTCCCATGGGATAGAATAGACAGGATGTACTGGCAGAAGGGACCAATGACAAATGCCTATTAGTCTCTTCTGAAAGACACAGGCAATGTGGTGTGAACGAAATTGCCTAAGTTTCGAAATCGCAGCAGGTGGGTTTGAACCTGTCCTCTCTGTTGACAGTCTGGTGGTATAACCACTGTGCCCTATTTGGGTTGCAAAAATCTATCTCCCCAAAAAGTTACATGAATTCTTTAAAATGGCACAGTCTGCCAAGTGGCATAGTGACACTTAGTGGGTAAAACTAGTCTGAAAGGTTAAAGGACATGAACTTAATTATTAAAATTAATACGAAATATATCCTGCATGTTAGAGAATGGTTTTGACCGTTTTGTGGATATCAATTTTCAAAAATATCGAACTCGGAAAGATGTTCCTTCCTAAAGTAGACGTTTACCAAATCCATTAAAATACGCATAACCATGTGGCTGTAGGATTTGGCCAAAACAGAACTGTACGCTCGCTTCCGTTATATTTTAAAGTCTGAAATTAGTTAAGACCCCATTTAAATTAAACTAGTATCGTGTGGATGGGAAGCGATGAGGTGAGCGATAATTAAATGAGTATATGTTAACGCGACGTGTTCTCAGTTATTCAAGCCATGTTTTATAACATTTGTAGGATTATTGTTTTGACAGGTTAACAAGTAAGCATATCTGTATTTGTATATAGCATACACACATTGTCATTAATGTTAAAACATCATACTAACTCAATACCACCGCCGGCAGCCATTCCCGCCGTTCAAAATTAAAACGTCCGACATAAATGTTTACTCCAATTTTAAACCGCAAATAGAGGCGCCAAAATATCAACGCCATGAAATTACTGTTTTAGGTAGGAAATGATGTTAACATTTTTTATTGGGAATAATCATTAACAGTACAGATACAAGACAAAGTCACTCTTAGTAGGAGGTGAATCTTATATGTAGCTTTCATATATCATACTTAGTACTCTCCATAAATATATAAATAATATAAGTTCAAACGAACTCCCATTTGAGATAATTTTGTTTAACTGTACAATTTTTCAGAAATCAACCCGGAAATCTCCGAGCTAGACCGGGCCTGCAATAGGTATGCATTGATAATTATATGCTAATTCAAAAAGGGTTGGTAAACGAGCTCAACTAATTAAGACTATGTGGGGTAAGTTGAGTCACAGTATTGCGTAATCCTGTATAATTATCCTCAACGTGCGTGCGTGCGTTTATCCTGACGCATAGACATAATATTAACTTAATTCACATATTAGATGCTGTGAAAAAAATCACAGTTGACGTTTTGCAAAGTACCATGTACATATAATAGCACGTACTTGTGTAGTGTGTATACAAATAGTATCTCCACAATATTTCTCGATTCACCAGTTTCACAAGCATTTTGATTACTGTGTTGCTTGGATTTTGGATGATCAACACTACATGCAGTTATAGCCTCTCAATAATAGAAAAAACTTCCAGGCTAATTTCCAAATACAAAATTCATCTTGTGGGAACATGATTAAAAACGCTTATTATGGTGTGGTACCATTTTGTTGGGTAGTATGTGTAGGCCCAACTGTCTTGAACATAAATGATGTGTTCTTCCGAATGCTCCTTCAAGCAAAACTATTACATAGTCTATGTGTATAGAAAACTAACATCGGGAGTGCTTTCATTTTTGAGAGGATACAACTACAGTATTTATCATCCAGATGGGAGTGTGACTCCCATAAAAAAAACTATCGCATTAGGAAATTTAAAATGTCCATTTACATCGACAGCTTTGAATATTTCTCGCATTTCCTGCGTTGTTAGCCATTTTATTGTTAATGGCAGAAGATGTTCCAAGATGGCTGTATAAGTTTAACTTGTCGTATACCTTTGATAAAGGTGAACTCGGTTACATCATAGTTTAGGACGATGTCTAAAATAGTTCATGTCAAGCCGATAAAAATAAACAAACAGTTCGATTTTGTTCCTTGCGTATACGGGGGCCCTGCCACCAAAACGAGAGGCATCGGTTATATGATTCGAAACGGAGTTTAAAAACTGCCAGGTCATTGAAGCGCGTAATTACGTGCCGTCTGGAGCTTAAAAAGTCACCGCAGTTAACAAACAGTCCACGCAACCACGTAACGGACGCTCCACAACGACGACTTTACGCAAGTGTAGTGAGCTTTATGCGAAAGCGATATATCACAGATAAAATGAGATGTGGCAGATGGTTGTAAGTAAATAGTTAATTATACTATATTACAATAAGTTAAATAAAAAATAATGATAGTTAATAGATCCGCCCGGCCTCAAACCATCGCCGGACCCTAGGAGATCCGACCGGGCCATCCACCCGTAGGAGATCGAAATTGCAACCTCCGGAGAGTCGCACTCGACGGTCCAGCCACGGCACCGGAGATCCGCTTTCGACGGACCAGCCACCGCGGAACCACTCTCGAAGGTCCACCCACCGTAGATCCGACCCAGCAGTATCCGGGGGTCACTCTCTACAGTACATCCTCCGGGGGTCACTCTCCACGGTACATCCTCCGGGGGTCACTCTATACAGAACACGTGGTGTCCCCTCAACGGTACATCCTCCTGAGAGTCACTCTCGACGGTACGGCCTACGGGAACACACTCTGTACGGTACATCCTCCGGGAGTCCCTCTCGACGGTTCACACCCCGTCCCCCACCCGGAGTCACTCCCTACGATACGATACCTCTGGGGAGCCCTCTCGACGGTACATCCTCCGGGGAATCAACTTCTATGGTACATCCTCCGGCGAGTCAGCCTCCGGAGAATTTCTCTCGGCCATGCAGCCTACGGGGAATCACGGTGCAGCCTCGGGAGAGTCGCTCTCGACGGTGCAGCCTTGGGACAGTCGATTTCGACGGTTCAGCCTCCGGAGAGTCCCTCTCGACGATTCAGCCTCCGGAGAGTCCCTTTCGACGATGCAGCCTCGGGAGAGTCGCTTTCGACGATGCAGATTCGGGAGAGTCGCTTGCGACGGTTCACCCTCCGGAGAGTCCCTCTCGACGGTTCAGCCTCCGGAGAATCGCTCTCGACGGTTCAGCCTCCGGAGAGTCCCTCTCGACGGTGCAGCCTCGGGAGAGTCGCTTTCTACGGTGCATTTTCCGGGGAGTCACTCTCGACGGTGCAGCCTCCGGGGAGTCACTCTCAACGGTGCATTTTCCGGGGAGTCAGTCTCAACGGTGCAGCCTCCGGGGAGTCACTCTCGACGGTGCATTTTCCGGGGAGTCACTCTCGACGATGCATTTTCCGGGGAGTCACTCTCGACGGTGCATTTTCCGGGGAGTCAGTCTCGACGGTGCATCCTCCGGGGAGTCACTCTCGACGGTGCATCCTCCGGGGAGTCACTCTCGACAGTACAGCCTCCGGGAAGTCATTCTCGACGGTGCAACCTCCGGGGAGTCAATCTCGACGGTGCAGCCTCCGGGGAGTCACTCTTAACGGTGCATTTTCCCGGGGAGTCAGTTTCGACGGTGCAGCCTCCGGTGAGTCACTCTTGACGGTGCATTTTACGGGGAGTCACTCTTGACGGTGCATTTTACGGGGAGTCAGTCTCGACGGTGCATTTTACGGGGAATCACTCTCGACGGTGCATTTTACGGGGAGTCAGTCTCGACGGTGCATTTTCCGGGGAGTCACTCTCGACGGTGCATCCTCCGGGGAGTCACTCTCGACGCTGCAGCCTCCGGGGAGTCACTCTTGACGGTGCATTTTCCGGGGAGTCACTCTCGACGGTGTATCCTCCGGGGAGTCATTCTCGACGGTGCATTTTCCGGGGAGTCACTCTCGACGGTACAGCCTCCGGGGAGTCACTCTCGACGGTGCATTTTCCGGGGAGTCACTCTCGACGGTACAGCCTCCGGGGAGTCACTCTCGACGGTGCATCCTCCGGGGAGTCACTCTCGACAGTACAGCCTCCGGGAAGTCATTCTTGACGGTGCAACCCCCGGGGAGTCAATCTCGACGGTACAACCTCCGGGGAGTCACTCTCGACGGTGCATCCTCCGGGGAGTCACTCTCGACAGTACAGCCTCCGGGAAGTCATTCTCGACGGTGCAACCTCCGGGGAATGAATCTCGACGGTGCAGCCTCCGGGGAGTCATTCTCGACGGTGCATTTTCCGGGGAGTCACTCTCGACGGTGCAGCCTCCGGGGAGTCACTCTCGTCGGTGCGTTTTCCGGGGAGTCACTCTCGACGGTGCAGCCTCCGGGGAGTCAGTCTCGACGGTGCATCCTCAGGGGAGTCACTCTCGACGGTACAGCCTCAGGGTGAGTCACTCTCGACGGTGCAGCCTCCGGGGAGTTACTCTCGTCGGTGCGTTTTCCGGGGAGTCAGTCTCGACGGTGCAGCCTCTGGGGAGTCAGTCTCGGCGGTGCAGCCTCCGTAGACTTGCTCTCGACGGTGCAGTCTCCGGGAAGTCACTCCGTACGGTACATCCTCCGGGGAGTCACTCTCTACTGTATCTTCCAGAGAGTCACTCCCTTCGGTACATCCTCCGGGGCGCCCTCTCTACTGTATCTTCCGGGAAGTCACTCCCTACGGTACATCCTCCGGGAGTCTCTCTCGACGGTGCAGCCTCCGGGGAGTCAATCTGGACGGTGCAGCCTCCGGGTGATGAGGTTCAGTCTCGACGGTACAACCTCCGGGGAGTCTCTCTCGACGGTGCAGCCTCCGGGGAGTCTCTCTCGACGGTGCAGCCTCCGGGGAGTCAATCTGGACGGTGCAGCCTCCGGGTGATAGGGGTCAGTCTCGACGGTACAACCTCCGGGGAGTCGATCTCGACGGTCCAGCCACCGGGGAGCCGTTCTTGACGGACCATCCTCCGGAGAGATTGCTCGATATAGGCAGCCACGGATCATCGATCGTCGGTGTTGATATGTGTATGTCGAAATTATGCTCGTTTTGTCTTCCAGCGTGTGCGCACCTTTGTGGAGCAGTTGCCCTCTCCTCGCGGCGTCAGCTGCTAATGTAAATTCAGCGTCTTGTTTGACGACCGGTAGTGCGCTGTCGCTTCCCGCCAATTCACAATTCACGTCAACACTGACAGCTCCAATGTGTCGCTTCGTGCAGTCTATGTAGTGGAAGTGTGGTCGCTCAACGTTTCGCTCAGTCTGTCATGGCTCGCCATGGAACACATCTTTCGCCATGGAACACATCTTTCGCCATGGAGCACATCTTTGAAAACACACCTGCTGGATTTTACTGGATTTATTTGTGAAATAAATCCAGACAAGTTGACTACAACTGGGATAATTCATATTGCACAACAATGCGATTTATCCACACCCACCAATTATCAAAGAAACAGCTTGATGAGTATTGCAGCTAAACTTTCTAACAGACTATTGCTGAACAGAATCCGGCCCCTCATTGATCATTGATCCTTCGCTTGAATCAAAATGATTCTGGACAAGCTAGGTCCGCCGTGAAACAGGGTCGTGCGCTGAGACGCACCATTGAGGGCGTGAAAGCAAAACATCTGCATCTGGCAATCGTTTATATAGAGATTGTATGTGACATATGACTTATTATATTCTCTTAACGGTTGCAGTTACACAGCCCGCCCAGCTAGACATCTTTTCAAACACAAAAACATCCCCAGGGAAAGGTTCGGGTTTATTGTTGAGAGAATTTTGTTTGACGGTAACATTTTTCAGAAATCATCCCAGAAATCCCCGGCTGATTGTGTACGATCGAACCCCCGTTTTCTAAACCCTGAGGACGGCCTGGTATACTAATGCAATATTATGACAATTCTACTAAGAAATATCTTAGACTTAGCTGTTGCCTAATGGATCCAAATAAAAAGGTATGTTCTTATATAGCGCGGTATCCAGTCATATATAATATATATATATATATATATATATATATATATATATATATATATATATATATATATATATATATATATATATATATATATATATATATATATATATATATATATATATATATATACATACATACATATATACATACATACATATATACATACATACATACATACATATATATATTTGAGGGTCCTTTGTAGGGTCAAACATACGTTAAATCCAACTGTCATATTATATGAAAAAGAAATTGTTATTAATTACAGTTATTTATAAAAAGTAATCTGGTTACAGTTGTATCGTTAGTTGGTTGATTCTAAGGGGTGGATTTAGCCTAGTTGGCGGGGGGGTCTCAGTCAGGCGTAGTCACATATCGTTCAACTTACGAACCGGGAGAGGAGGGGGCGGGCGGGACGAAACATGTGTCGTTCTACTTATATAAGGGTTAATATTAGCCGGCTGCTAGTAATTCAGTCTTTACATTGACACTAGTTCCGATGTAGGCCTATATACGTTGTCCACTTGTCCTTTATAGCAATATTTGCCACGGACACAAGGTAGGTCTAAGACCCCCATCCATGGCCTGGGGGACCTCCTCTAGATCCGCTGCTGATTGATACACTCGACTGCTTCGGGAGAAACCGAGTGGCTCTCGGGACACGATTCTTCTTTCTGATGTCTATTAATTTTGCTCTCTTCTCCACCTCTCTTTCTCTGTGGTGTTGGTTTCAAGGAGGGGTGTTGCTTCGGTCCAACAAAAGTAAAAAATAAATGGCACAGTGTCAACAAGGACGGTGTGCATGCGTGGGCACTACGTTACCATACAGTGTAGCAGTATTCCCCCGTGGCATAAACCAGTGCAAGTGACGCTGTCCGAAGGGTTCTTGCGTTGCATCCCCAGCGGATGCCTGCAAGCTTGTGGATAATGTTGATGCGTGTTTTAATCTTTTACAGACATGTAACAGGTGCTGCTTGTAAGTGAGGCTGCGATCGAGGACGACGCCAGATATTTCGGCAGAGGGTCGTGGGCGATGATTTCGCCACAGAACTCGATGCATTTGGTAAATTTCGCCTGTGCACTGTGAAGGTGGCACGCTGAGGATACGGCCTTCGTTTGGTTCGGTTTTAGGCGTCAGTAGTGGAAATAGTCTTCCATTGCCTTCGTGTCGGCGTTGAGAATGGCTTGGCTCTCTGTCAATGTTGATGCTTGGGCGGCAAGTGTCACGTCGTCTGCATAGGCAAACTTGCGGCTGCTTGTTTTCTGCACGTCACTTGTGAACAGGTTGAGGCGGGTCGGTGCTAGGACCGAGTCCTATAGTCCATGTTGTAGGGTCCATGGGCCACTCTTTTGTCGTCCGATGTGAGCTCGGAACTGGCGGTCACTAAACATAAGTGCAATGAGACGCACCGTTATTCGCATTTGGTGACAATGTCGGGCTTGAGGAGGAGAAAGGTCAACGAACGTAGTTGATGTCTACTTTCTTCGCTGGACGCCAGCTCCAATATGTGTGGTAGCCTAAGTGCCAGCACGTGGTCGGCGCAACTACGATTCGGGAGGAAGCCACCTTGTTCTGTGCGTGCTTGCGTGCGTGCGTGCGTGTGTGTGTGTGTGTGGGGGGGGTGACGGCTTCGATGATTGGGGATAGCCGAGATAGTAACACACGCTCCAACAACTTATAGGTTGTGCAAAGGAGCGATATAGACCTGTACTTTCTTGGGTCTTCCGCGGCTTTACCAGGCTTGAAGAAAGCAATTACCTTGGCTTTCCTCCATATTTTCGGCAACTTGACGGTGGCAATGATCTTCACGAATAGCTTTAAATTGGCAAACCATGCATTATTACGTCGATTCCTACTGCCTTGCTGACTTTAGTTGCCACGAATGCGGGAGCGGGGACCCTTTATTACACCGATAGAGTGCTTTCTGTGTCGCCTCTATGACATCGCGGTGCCACTGTTGTTTTTGCAATGCGGGCAATCTGAGCGGCAATGCTGTGAGCGCTTGTCTTTGGCGTCTGGTACTCAGTCGTTGAGGCTCCGCCGAGTCTCTGTAGGCGTTGAGAATGGCTTGGCTCTCTCTGTCGTAGGAGACTCCAGGCTTTGCGGCTCGAGTGTGTGACGTCGATGGACTCCATTAATTCCAATCTTTCTTTCCTACATTTGTTCATGGAGTCCAATAGCTCGTCGAGTAGCTATTTCGGGATCAACACTCTTTCGGTATTCCCTCCAGAGCTTTTCTGTTTCGAGCGTCCACCCAGGGGTATATGACTTCTGAAAGCATCGACTGTCGTTTTCTTTGCGGCGCTCTTTAAAGTCCGTCATACGCATACCGGGTATTCAGTCGCCAACATGTTGGCGACTACTTTTTCAGTTGGTAACTCAAATAAATTTCAAGAATATTTGGGGACCTCTTATTTGCTCATCTTCAACAAGTGCGTACGCTGCTTTCCAACAGGAAATCTCATTGGTTGATGCTCAGCTGTTGACCAATCACTGACCGCGTTTCACATGATGTGGGGCGCGGTGGCGTCGCAGTTGCAACATCGGACTGTCCATCGAGACACCTCGGGTTCGAATGTTCTTGCTGCCGTTTCGAAGCTTTGGTAATTTCGTTCACCCCATGTTGAGTTTGTTCACTCAGCTGTATAAATGAGTACCTGGCAATACACATTGGTAGATATGTTAATGAATCGTCTTCGCGCACTAATTATAGCGTGGCTGAATGCTTCCAAGAGTAGTCGAGTTGGCGTTAGAATGAATAAGTCTGCCATGGGGTGAAGTGTAAAGCGCCTTGAACATTCCCAATAATACAATGACTGGCTACCTTTACGTACATTTACGTTATTCTGTAAAAGGCGGCTACTACTTGCGGGGGCGACATAGGCTTGATCGCGGGTGGGGGGGGTTTCAGTCAGTCGTAGTCTGGGTACGGCCCCGGGACGATACATGTGTCTTTCTAGGGGTATGACCACAGTTGACCTTCCTGTTTATTGTTTCACACGAATGTAGGGCGTATTAAATTGCGATATGTGAATTTAAAGAATTCATACGATGTGACATAAGTGCAATTGAGCAGGCATATTCACAGGTTTGTTTGTAGAAGCTATTGGCTGTGAAATGGTGCATTTTTTTTAGAGTTTAAAAGGCGGAGGGATTTATGGGAATTTTTCTGCTATGGGCCACGTGGGCGCATGAATACAAGGCTATTTTTGTCAAAATTGATGGGCATCGCACGTCGGGGCGTTTTAAAAGAGCTGGAGGTATGTGATTTGGATAAAACTTGGTCAGCATGTCAATGAGATGATGACAGTTGCTGTGAAAACGTTTCAGAATTTTTAGTGGTCACGTTTTCTTATAATCTAACAAAACGTTAACATGGCCACCAATGCAATTTTCAACTGTGGTCTGACTCCTCTACTCACAGAAGGGTTAATATTAGCTGGCTGCTAATACTTAAGGCTTTACATTGACACTAGTTTCGATGTAGGCCTGTATACGTTGTCATTTACCGTAATATTTCCCACGGACACAACAAGCCTATACCTGCCTCCATGGCCTGAGGGGGTCTTACTTGAGACCCCTAAACCCGCCCCCCCCCGATCCGCTGCTGACGCTGGTACCGGTAAAATTATAACACACACATATAGATTCCTTGTCTTATTTTTGCCAAAAGGGGCCATTTTGTTTGATAATTTCCATTGCTAAAGATCACGAAAATACGCGAGAGATTTCAGACCTTTACCGTGATATGATCTGGATTTGTTTAAGTTCAGCTCATATACTAGCAGTGCGAAATTTCATACGAGTAAAACTTTTCGACAACTAATTTACCTTAAGATGGGGGCCAATTATACTTTATATCGCCCGTTGCTTGTACTAATTGTGCGGCTCGTCTGCAGAGGTCGGTTAGCAACATGCGGATACCGGTCAAGACATGGACAAAATTGACAAAGAACACGTACACTTTATGGCCATTTTCTTGACGTTTACTATGTTAATAATATTTTTTTTAAATATACAACATTATTATTACAAAATATATGAAAAGGTCCGACTTTCTTATAGCACTCTGCTCCCGGGGGTGTGTGTGTGTGTGGGGGGTGTACTGCCATACCACACCGGTGGGAGAATTATTGAACATTTTATCTAATATCTATAAGTGTAAGGTAAGCCAAGGCGGAACGTTTTCATTGGGAAATTTCCTCTTCGATGAAAGGCAGGTTTAATTGGGGCACAAAGAGAGAAAATTTACATTTTTTCTGCGGACAGAGAGAGAAAAATGGCAAAAAACAGGGGCATTTGCGCGGCACATACATGTATACCTCAGAATAAGGAGTACCCCCCCCCGGGACTGCCACTGGAGTTCACTTTTTACGCTACTGTGGCGCCACGTCGTGGGACAAGAACCAGCCAATTCTGGAATGAAACAGACTCGCCATCTAGTGAGAATGACTCAGCTCTAAGCTACTCTCGTCCGATCAAGACATGGACATTACTCTTCTCTTGGTATTCATTTAAATCTCAACATTAACATTTTACTTTAAGCCTTAAATGCTTAATTAAAATATAACTTCCAAAAAGAGAAAAATAACTTTAGTAACGGCAAATGGTGAAATTTCGAAGTAAAGTCCGTGGCGGCTAGCTCTGTATGTTGCTGACGTTAACGCGAGAACCAAAGCAAGGCTAGGCGCCAATCTCAACTTATGGTTGAGTGTGGTGGGAAGAAGTATGTTGTGTTACTACTTACAACGTGATTGCTGGTCAGTGCTATAGCCGATGTAGCATATATGCCCTGCACCGAGGAAGGATTACTTGTGCATATAGAGAATGTAACTTGTGATGCCGCGAATGTGGCGGCCTCAGCGAGGGATGCAGGGTACCCTGCTCTTGACGGCGATGTTTACGTTGCTATTTTTGTGCACTTTCTTCTACCAAAATGCGCTACTGGGTGACGAGATCGTCGCACGCCAGAAACTCGGTAAATACCTGTTATTTATATTATTCTGAGGATACTTAAATATTTGACTATAACATGTTCATATAATGTCAATGATTAATCTGTATTAATTAAATTAATTAAGTTATGAAGATTAATTAAAGTTGGACAGTGTATTGGATAGTCGTTAGGGTCATATTATTCAGCGTTAAAAATATCCAAAAATTTGGGTAACTTTAGTACTGTTTGTTCACATTTTCCGTTACTACAGTACAGTCATTGCTGCCTGGGGCATTGTTTTAGATCTAGTTGTTTCCAGCACTCAGTAAATATGATGGTCTTATGAGGCTTCATTCAACTAGTCAGCTTTTTTCAGAACATTACCACCAAGCTGACTTCTATGCAGGCATTGAGGGTGGTCACTGCCAGGGTGCATGTCAATGAGGGTGGTCACTGCCAGGGTGCATGTCATCCTCAGTTGTTGTTTATGTTCCCAATTAATGAGGCGGGACCAACATTAACTTGATCATCTGAGTCAATTCAGAGGAATACACAGTCCCCAATGACGTCGAGAGCCATGTTTTTACTCCAAACATATGATACACATGCCTGGTCCGGGTTGTGAACTCAGAAATGTGGCAGAACATTCTCACATGACTTTGAAAGTATTTATTGTTGGATGCACTAAGAATGTGTCTAAATTAGTATTATTACTATTAATCCCAGTAGCACACAAACGATCTCATTGTTCACATTATGAACATATGCACGTAATGGCAACTGTAGTTTACTCTAAATCATGCAAAATCCTAACAGGAAAGTATGGTGCCACAGTCTCTGATACGAGAAGACACCACCTGAAAACATCAGAAGAAATTTTTTCATACATCAGTGCACAGCTGTATGGAACAACCTCGCACAGTATATGGTGAAGCCAATAGAAAAGTTGTAGTGAAACCATTCTATCAAATTATATACTATACTGCCCCACCACCCATAACCTGGAAATTGTCAGATTCATGCACACAGACTTAATGAAAAATATAACGGCTGACACAAGAGGCAGAAATGCATAAAAAGCCGGGATAGGACCTGTTAAGTCAGCCCCCCTCCTAATTACTCACACATGGCTTAAATGCTCGTTCATCGCATGATTAGAATCAAATCAATGTTAACCAGGAATAACTAAGAATAATGTCTAAAATGTCAGTATATTACAAAAAGTAGACAATTTAACACCAATCCACAGATGCCCAGACAATCTGTGAAACCAGGAATATTTGTAATAGTGTTCATGATTCATAGTGATTAGGAGTTATGATTATGTTTGTGCATAAGATCATCACAGAAATCACTGTGGGAGCCAACAATCCTTGAGTTTAATTTCCTTGCTGCCATCATGTATTGCCTATTGTAGAGAACCATAGTGCTATTTCATTGTCATGGATATTAGATCCATACAACAGAGTTTTGTTCAATAAATTAATGATTGCAGTTACACAGCACTACAAAAGCTTAATTATAATTACAGTTAATTACAATTATAGTTAATTATAAGTACAGTTAATTACAATCATCCTTAATTACAATTACAACATTAAAAAAATCAGTTACAAAGCTTCATAAAAGTCAGTCGCAATTTGTTTTATAGAGTACAACTACATTGTATTTAAAAAGACGATTACATGAACCATTAATGCTATTAAAACGTTATGTTTAAGCATTGTGTTAGGCGAATTCATCTATTGTTGCTGTCAGGATTGCGTTAAAACTTCTTGGAAAAAAATCAGTTACAATTACTTTATATTTGCAATTAATGACCATTTACGCAAGTGCAATTGACACCAATACTGACCTAAGCCATGTACTATGTCCTATTTGCTGCATCACACTAAACAGTTTGGTGGGAATATGTGTGTGGAGGGTTATTTTTGGCACGAGACCTGTAATGGCTTATCTAACAGCTCTAGTATTATTTAATCTAGCATTTTTTTGGGAGGAGACAAAAACAGTTTTTGCCAGAACAACAATAAAAACTATTAACCTTAATTCCTTACCTCTGAAACTACTAGGCCCTACGTAAAATTTTCTGTAAATCAAATGATATATTTGAGTCCTACGTGTGTACTCAAAGAATACTACTCATAATGTACTTGTAGTATACTGATAGTTTCATTCGTATTAGTACGTAGACTTAAATTTTCCAGAGAATCACTGAGTCCAAGACTCCTTGTTTCACCATCTGAGCTCCTTAGGCAGCCATTGGTGGGAGCATGTGTAACTCCCTACTTTAGAAGACGACAAATCCACTGTTCAACTCGGTTAACTGACCGATTCTAAGATTCTGCCATGTTCTACAGCATGTGTGCTGCAGTGGCAGGGAAAAGTGTAACGACATGAAAAGTGTAACGACATGAAAAGTGTAACGACATGAAAAGAAGAAGAACGCTGCCATCTTGAATCACCTCTAGGTTGTATGGAACATTTATTCTCCATTTTGTTCAAAAATACCTGTAAGCATGATACACCATTCTGCTAACTAAAACACTAATATTAGTAATAAACTAATCCATGGTGCGCCCCGTAATGTTACATTACGGGCCGGACAGAGGCGCTCGCTTGTGACCAGTCCACAGTGTGGCACAACTGTAATAGCCTTTCCTCTGCATAGTTTGTGCAGCACGTCTAGGGATTGATTTGGAAACAGATTATTTAGTGCGGTGCATAAATTTTTTTTTTAAGTATGGACTCCCAAATTTTTCTGTGGACTCCCAAATATGAGTGCTCATGAAAACCAATGCCTGGCACTAGTGCTGGATCTCACAGAAATATGAGTGATTATTATTATAAAGTTAGTACTTTTGACATACCAACAAATAGTACATTATTTGTTTGCACCATAACATGTGACATTATGCTTGAAACTACCAATCTCATGGACAAAACAGATTACTACTCAAGATTTTGTTGAATCAGAGAGGACGCCCACGGTACATACAACATGTCCAACACTTTCCTCATGCCTAGGACTAGCTATATAATTGTTGAAGAACATTCATGTTTTTAAATGAAGAATATGTTGGAGATATTAAACTAATTCTCCCTCCTCGGTTCATTTAGGCCGTCGCAAATTTGGTTAGTTGATACTCAAACCTGCATAAATATTTTAAGAAACAGGTGGTTTAATATTAATTAATTAATAATTTACATAGTTTTGTTAAAATCTTTGACCTTGAATGGAAGAAGGTCCATTAAATACCACAGTTCTAGTTCGCCTGTGTAGTGTGTATAAATCAACCTGGGTGTGTCAATGCTCTGGAACAAGTGTTGCCTGAAAGTCTACCTACTCGCTAATGTGTCAGTGCAACCTGTGCTGGATGAATGTTTCTAGACGGTGCTTAGCCATTTATTGGAAACATCGTTGACAGATCATCGGTTGGCACGCTACTCACTGGAATACCACTTTGTTTATCCACTGCATGTTAAGTGCTTCTTATGTGATGAGTGTCTAGGTAATAGATAACCCGTAGCAGATTCTGTGGACATGTGTGTGTTTTGTTGGCACACACATGCAGTTTATTTAAATGTTCTTTCTCAATTTGATTTGTTCGCTAGTCTCATTTCAGATTCATTTTGCAAAAAATCAAACCTACCTAATATCCACTGCAACCTGTTAGCTCGTCTGTACACCTTGTTTATGTAGTTTTGAGAAATCGTCAGACAAACTATTAAATTACTTAATGTTTGATCAAACATTAAGTCAAATAAAAATGGAAATGCTGAAAACTTTGTCATGTGATCAGCGAGAGGATGGAGGTCACGCCCATGATCGGCAATGACCTGCAGTGTTTACCATTTTGGATATCCACTATTTTGAGTCTTGCCAGATCTAACAACTGGAGTCAGTTCTATAGATCATTTGAAAAAAATATGCATGTTTTCATTAAATCAACAGCGGATGTTATTTAGCTAAATAGGCTAAATCAGTTGAGGATGGAGTTTTAACCAAGTATACACACAAAACATGTTTATTGTTTATACTATTGTATAAGCAATAAACATGTTTTGTATGCATGCAACACAGTCAGTTTTCATTTATGACTTTGCTGCTATTTAAATACACATTGTAATAAAACTAATATTTCATTGACATTCTGATTAATGTGATATTTGGCTGTGAAAGTGAACTTTGGAGGCTTCAATTTGGAGTGAATTGAGAACAGCATAGATTTTTGTTCATGCCATGCCCAGCCAGCATCAGGGCAGCACACGCAAACATAATGTACTTGCAACAATTATAACTGTTTTGCAAATAAAGTTCACATTTAAATGTTTATTAAATTCATTACTTTATTCTATTAGTCTGCTAGTTATAAGAAATGAAAGACAATATTTGGTATGGTTTAAATTATTATTTATTCTAATTTAAAGCAGTAACAGTGTTTGTTTTAGTTTTATTAATTTTTGCATTTATTGTGGGGCCAGTTCAAAATAAAAAAAAGTTCAGAAAAAATCTGGTCAAGTTCATATTGTTGCTGATTTCAGACACTGCCATTCCATGGTATTATCAAATGGCAGGAAAGGTCAGGGGGTGATTCATGAGTATCTATAAGTTTTAATGACGTATAGCTCTATGTCTGTGTAAGTATTGATTGCTGTTGGAGGAATCAAGCCGAAGGAACAGATAATTATACTCAATTTAACTTGAATCCCTGACATCAGAAGCCTGCCGTAATAAGACATTGTGTTGCCTAATCACTCTGAGCTTCCTGTACAATACATTAGCGGTTTCCTTTAAGAATATAATTGCTATTAATTAAGTGTTAATTATTAATGACCAACATAACGTTCTCGCACTGTAATCCAAATCCAGCAAAGTTGCCATGTCTTATAGCTTCCTCTGTGATTTGGTGAAGCACTAAATGTCATACACATGAAGTAAACAAAATTCCATTGCTTGTCTTCATTTCATAGACCAGAAAATGGCAGTTCTAAGTGTTGTGTAGTACACACCAGGTGGGTTCAATAAAAAATTGGCAATTACACAGCCTCGTAAAAACTCAGTTACAAATTACAGCAGTCAAAAAAATGGTTATATTGTAATTAATTAAAACTTATATAATTACAAAAAACAATAGACACCAACCCTGGCGCGCACATGCATATTCTAGAGCAGTGTTGCATGCTTATCATTGATTTTGGCAAAAAAATAAGGTTTGACAAAAATACAGTATTACTGTACATCGCCAGTGCTGAAAATGTTGTCAATATTACAAAGCATAATTGAGTTAATCTCTTCTGAAAGAACGATTCAGCAGTCGGTTGACATAGAATATATTATTAATAATGTATCCACATATTTGCAGTGCATATTTGACTGTTTGCATTTAATAACTGGTGGCATCTGTGGAGTCCGAGTCCTGTCAAACATCAGTGAGATATGTACTATATTTTAAAGCAACTACATCATAAGTGCTTTAAATACAAATGGATTTCACATTTTTCAAATGCATTTCAAGTATCGCTGTTGAAGAATCGAAACAATGTAAGTCCATTTTGACTTGCACCATGTTGTCGGTTGGATATATGTCTATTACAATCACTTTTGACACATGAAAACTGACTTTTATTTTTGTTTCCTCGACAGCTATATTGTTGAAGAATCAAAACAATGAAAGTCCATTTTCGTGTGTCAGAAGTTAGTGTAATAGCCTCATATCCAACCAACCACGTGGTGCATGTCAAAATGGACTTCTACTGTTTTGACTCTTCAGCGCAATATTTTAAAAGTCCTACTCACATATTAGGTGAACGTGTTGTTAAGATAGAATAAATGTGTTATGTTAAAATACATTGCATTCAAAATGTATATATATTAACCCATTAGAACCCGCAACAGCCGTGGCCGGCCGCTCTGTCCAATCCTGGAACGACCGCTGCCAGCCGCATACAGGACCCACTATTTAAAAAAATATATATAGCTACATTTTCTACATTTGGGTTGCATAGGGTTATAGCATGGAATCATTGTCAAATGTCAGTCGCAACAATGTTAAAAAAATGTACTATTTTATCTTTGCAAATTGTGATCAAATGTAAACATTTTATTATTATATCCTATTTCTATGTATACCGGCATGTGAGGAAATTACTACTCTTCAAAATAAACACAACTTGTAATTGTCAGCATTGAATAGTTTTTTCTACAGATTTCTGAACACGAGGAAAAATCGCTCGACATTTGCCAGAAATCTTGGGAACAGGGGAACATGGTTTTATAAAATGCTGGGGCCTAATGGGTTAATGATATGGAATTAATTTATAGTACTATACTGGTATCTAATACATGTACATTATGTACTGGTAAATAACATGAATTTATTTTGTATTTTGAATGTCAGACAATGTAAAATGCATAATTAATCGATTATATCATTTGTAGTAAATCTAATGGTTTTAAAATCAATAGGTATGAAGCTAAGTTACAAGGGTTACAGACTGTGGAGATTCATTACCACCAAAGATGAAACCTTCACGATGGCAGTAGTTGCTGTGCATGTTAATATGATGTGTAGTTGATGTTACATAATTAATGTAATAGTATGCAAAGTTATAACAATTGAAATGATCTTTCTCGTTTGCAAACTGTCACTGCATTGCATAACATTTGTAAAGTATATCTACCCAAATCAAATAATCATAATGTTTCACGATTATAGATAATGCAGAATTTTATAATGGTATGATATATACAATACAGTGAATACTTTATATTATACAAATGATAAAAAAAATCCCAAAGAAAGATATTTGAAATACTTTGTCGAAAGTATGCAGATGCAAATATTTCAGAAAATTAATCCAATTGCCATTCAGTTGGCCTGGCATGTGGTGCTGTATGGTACTGTAGAAACTTGATAAATGATTGCGTTTTTACTTCGCTGTTTTGTTGCTACAGTTGTCATCTTCAAGTGGCTATTGCGGTGGGACCCCGGGAATTTGCAGTTAATGGCTTCTCGCTGTTCCCACAGGTCATTGACTTCTGAGCATTTTATCTTGTTACTGTTGCCTCAAGGTGTCGTGGGGGTGATTGAAAGTGTCTGACTGCGCTTGTCTTGGAGCATTGGATCTACTGCAGTGAGTCGATCACCTTGTAATATCTACAAGAGAAGGATAGATATTTATATGACAATAGATGATGTTCTAAAACAGAACTAAAAGTATATACCAAAGTGTCCTGCAATTTGGCGTCTTGAGCAAAATCAATTTATTTGTTTGTGAGAGCGTGCTTGCATGCGTACATGTGTTGGTTATATCATAATATTAGTTACAGTTTTGTGTTGCATTATAATATATATGCACGTGCGCACACACACGCACGCACGCACGCACGCACGCACGCACACACACACACACACACACTCATTTACCAAGGAGGCAAGGACATGTTATGGAATTATTAAGAAGCATTTAAAATCATTCACAATGAGGCAGTAAACATGTACAGTATGTACTAGTAAATAACATGAATCCTTTTTTGTATTTTGAATGTCAAACAATGTAAAATGCATAATTACTCGATTATATAATTTGTAGTGAATCTAATGGTTTTAAAATCAATAGTTATGAAGCCTTATTGCAAGGGTTACCGAAGACCGTCACAGACTGTGGAGATTCATCACCACCAAAGGTGAAACCTTCACATGGCAGTAGTTACTGTGCATGTCTGGATGGCCAGAAGAAACTGAAACAACTCAGATTTGTTTCAGTTTTATCTGGATGACTCATGGAGGTATTCACATAGACAATTGCACAGTTTTGGCTGAGTAACAAACATAACAAACATTTATGCAACCAACAACACTAGTCCAATATAGAGATATGAAAAGGCCAAAGTTTTTTAACAATGACGTTTGATTATTATGGGGATTAAGTGTAAGCCTTGTTTGGCACACTTTGGCATTTAAAACAAAGAAATGTGGGCTCGATAAACTAACACCAGATCTGTTGAATACACCCAACGCGAGCCTCGAGGACGTCAGTGTCGTCAGGTTCCTAGAGCCCACATGTTGACACATAAAGCAGTAGCAGTATTCCTAGAACAGATAAAAGAAGCAATGGCATCACTACCATAATCACAGTAGATATTATAAATGTTATATAAAGAATGCTGTTCTAATGTACAATAATGTACATAATAATGTACTATACAGTACTTAATTAAACCCATACCATTAATCAAAGCAGACTGCAGTATGCATACATAATGTGTGGTCGCTGTATGGGACCATTCCACCTATTATAAATATTATGTACAGTAGTGAGTACAATACTAAACCCACACCATTAAACACAATAACCTAGATGTGCCACATGGTATTTTGTCGCAGTATCCGAATACAAAACTACATGCATAAAATACACTATATCTAAACTCAAATAATCACCAATTTGGTTATTTCAACCTGTTACACTAATAAGAATTCTTAATTCGAAGCTGGAACTACGCCTCGGCATTACAACCTTGTGGACTCTTTCAGGGAAAGCCCCATGTCCACAATCAAATCTCAAACTGAGAAAGCATTGAGGCATGCTACTATCCTGTGACAGTATCATAAAAAAAGCGTTTCTAAATTCTAACTCAGATCCAACCAGACTTGGGGTCAATTACATTGTCATTGGAATTGAAAAGCCAATTCTGGAATTGTAATTGGTGTTTTGTTTTTAATTGGAATTGGTGAAAATGTAACTGGTATTTTCAGTTACTTTTTCAATTACATCTTGTAACTTTTTAACTGAAATTGTTCGCTACAAATAATCAATAAAATGTAATATGTTGCATATATAATATTGGTTTGCCATTATGTACCATAATATGCAGGAATTAAATAAAGCTGTTCTAAAATATATGTTATTTTTAGTATTGTGCACGTCAATGGTTGCTGTGTTCATACACTTTTATTTTTATTAGAAATTGGTATTTTTAAGTTGGAATTGATAATATATGTAATTGACCCAAGTTTGGATCCAACATGTCTGCCTGGTACTCTGCCATTCTGCGCTAGTGGGTTCTGCTAACTCTGTATTCAAGACTGGTGGATGCAGGGATTCCACAATCTTCTTCATGCTCCGCAGCACTTTGATAGATATTGGTTTATCGCAGGGACAAATCGAAGGATTGGCCTTGGGTGATACATATTGGTTTACCACAGGGACAAATCGAAGGATTGGCCTTGGGTGATCTGGTTTGATCTGGTTGGGAGAGTCAACACAAACACTGTTCACAGAGTTTGAAAATGCAGAAAAAATCATTACTTAATTTAGGAAATGTTATGCTTTATGCAATTTACCACTGATAGTAATGAAGAACTCGTTTGATTATTTCTTCGTTTTATGTTGAAAATTTTATATTAACATTGTATTGTCTGTTTTAAAATGACACCTACGCTTTTTATATATCACTGTACGGGTCCAGGCCTAATTTTATTTTATTTATTTATTTATTGATATACAATTTATTTAATTGTGTTTCATGTTTTATGCTTGTGTATTTTTAATATCATTAGATGTGCAAACTTTGTGGTTGCAAATCAAAACAGAAACTAACTTTTTATTAATGGATGCATGCTGAAAAATATTAATTAATAAAGTAAAAAAAATCAGATTTTGAAAGTATTCATCCACCACAAAGCAGACATGGCAGGTGGAAGTTGGGTCCACAAGAGATTAAATTAATAATAATAATAATAAAAGTACTTTTGTAGTGCTCGATCAATCAAGATTGCTGTCAGGCACTTAAAGGTGCCTCCTCAATTAAATATTTTTTGCTAATCTCATTTCAAATTAATTTTGCGATAAACCAAACCTACCTAGTATCCACTGTGACATGCTAACTCGTTTGTGCAACTTTTGTATGTAGTTTTTTGTGAAATCATCAGACAAACTATTAAATTACTTAATGCTTGTTCAAGTATTAAGTGAAGTGAAAATCGAAAGATTTAATGACTGAAGTCAATTCTTTCCATGATTTGAAAAAAATAAGTATTTTTTATTAAACAAACTGCGCACATTACTTAAACTAGTCACATACTACACATCTGGACATAAATGAACTGTATTCGCAATGGGCTGAACCAATCTAAGAAGCAGCTTTAAGCAGCTATTGATAATGCTAATGAGTGAACAGGATTAGGTCAGTCCTACCCTGCTGGACATGGCCATTAAGTTCATTAGCTGGAAGTCCACAGCTGCCGCTGGATTAAATGACCAATCAAGCAGTACACAATGCTCACATAAACGAATTATAGCTGGTGCAACTACAGTTGGGTTGAGTCTGTATAATACAAGACACACTGACCTTTGTCTATCTATGATACTAGAAACGCTGATCTGTGTCTTTCTAAAATATTACAAACCAGGGATATTGTAGGTAGTCAATGGGGGTAATGTGAGCAGCTGTCCTCGAGTGTGATCAGTCCGGGAACAGTGTCAAACCTAGAAAACGTGGGTCCTAGATTAACTTCTAGGACAGTGTCGGTTCTAGGACAGTGTCGCTTCTAGGACAGTGTCGGTTCTAGGACAGCATCACTTCTATAACAGTCTTAGTTCTAGGACAGTGTCAGTTGTATGATAGCATCAATTCTAGGACAGCATCAGTTCTAGAACATTGTCAGTTCTACGACATTGTCATTTGTAGGACAGCGTAAGTTCTAGGACAGTGTCATTTCTAGGATAGCATCAGTTCTAAAACAGTTAGTTCTACGACAGTGTCAGTCAGTGTCAGCCTGGACAGAACAGTGTCAGGACAGTGTCATTTATAGGACATTATCAGTTACAGTCTATATGACAGTTCTATAACAGTGTCTTTTCTGGGACATTGCAGTTGTAGGACAGCATCACTTCTAGAACAGTTCCAGGACAGTGCCAATTGTAGGGTGGTTTTGCTGTTGAAACCTGGACAGTTTTGTCACATGTCTCTCACAGCTGAGTACTTTACAGTAGACAGTGATGGAATTCCTATGATGAAATTATATGGAAGGACCAACCGACAGACTTTGTGACATTATCTTTTGAAGCATTCGTAGGTTACCATTACCAACATATTACTTACACACTGATGCTGCGTACACATTGTGTGCTGTTTACACTAATGGTACTTGTGACCTGCTCCACACTTATCTAGCCACTGGCTCCATTATCAACCAACATGTGTGGAATTCAGCAGTCTGTGCAGGGACACCCTGTTAACAACGTGTATGTGGAACTCAGTCCACTTGAACTATGACCAGCCTCTTGTCAAGATAAATGTCTCGTTCCTTGCCTATTTCATCTGGATTTCCCTCTGCGTGTTTTAATTGGAATTTAAAGATACAAAGTATGATCATTTTACTTTTATTATAAAATCATATTACTTAGCATCTTTTTACCGTAATTGGTGCATACGGCCGCATAAAGATCATGTCATATAGTATAAGCTATATTGTAGCATCTTGACTGCATAAATATGTTTTAATGAACCACAATTATTTCATATAATTTAATCGTTATCATTTTTAATTAGAACAGCATTCTCAACTAATTGTTATATTGTGGTTCATTAAATTGTATTTAATTTAAAGCATACTTGGGCGGTCAAGCTGTTAGTACTTGGAATAGATAATAGTTTATACTATTTAATATGATTTTACAATAAGAACAATAAGACTGTATCTTTAATCCTTATATACATATAATTTTTATATGCAATAATTTTTGTAGTATTATTCTCTCTGTATATCCTTCCACTTATTTGTTTCCTGCTATATTTAATTTACTGTATAAAAGACAGCTATAGATATAATAGTTGCATTTCAGACTTGGCACTAAAAACTTGTCATTGGGATTTGGGGTATTTTTGTCGTAAGTATGCAATAAATATATACTGCCTTATGTTTTCAGCATCAACTTCAATGTATAATTACTGTTGAACATTATAGAACATTTTTAGAGCACTGACAATGCATAAAATTTACAAAGATTATATTTTCATTTACTGATAATTAATCCAGGTTGTTATTAATATGTCTTCTTATTCAGTGTTTGACCGCGATCCATTAGTGCCACATGTGTAAATGGGGTATAAATGTGCAAATTCTAATGAAATCTTATTTTTCCCATAAAAAATTAAGATCAGGTAACCAATAATGTATACAAAATGGCACACATACAAGGATTAAAGCTGATTGTTTGCAAATTCAAATTTAATCTTGTTTTTCCCATAAAAAATAAGTGGGGTACAAATTTACCCCAGGTAACCAATAACGTATAAAAAATAGCACTTATGTAAGGATTAAAGTGGATTGTGTTAGGTATGAATGAAAGCTTATGTTTACAATATGATCTACTGTCATCATAGTATGATACCGTTTGTACAGGCACAACATACTCTGCCACTTGAAGAATGCGTAGTAATGCAAACTATGCAGATGCAGTAGATGGTTGGCACTGGGATATGGCTGTTGTCTTTTCTCTGTAGTTCGAGTAGCTGAAGAAAAACGAGGAATACTGAGCCCCATTGTTACGTTACGGTGTTTTATTTCTGTATATTTAGACAACAGTAATCTGCTTGCGGTACACTTGTGACTGCGTAGTACTTGATAGGTGTAGGTGTCTCTACATCTGTATTATAAAGTAGTCAGTGACTCTGTCTGTTCCCTCGTATCTCCGGCAGTTTCACATAGATTCGTTGCAAAATGCTGTTGCTTATATTTTTGTTGCGTTGGAAATAGAGGTAACAGTTTTGCTTTACGGCCATAAAATCGCAGTGGGATGTGCCTGTGGCGGATTTTATTGACATAAATATTCATGGTATGGCCAGATAACAGTACTGGGGTCATTTCGTATGAATGTAAAATTCTTATGGTAAAAATATATTATGACTTGCGCAATTTTATGATGATATTTCGTGAAGTTTATCGATATTGTGATGGTATAATCCCCCAAAGTGTTACGAATCTATAAAAGTGATGCATGCATTTAGCAAGGGTAGGCACATAATACTCATAAAAGGGTTATATATTTTTTAGTTTAGTACATTAACATTTATATACGATGACTCCATGGCTGTCAGGTGATTATATCATGAGCGCTTATGTTATGTGAACACAATCTGTTGCAAACATCTCCATGATTTTTTTACCTTTGCTGAGATTGAAGACAACCAGATGTGCGTTCACAGAGGGTTCGACATTTACTCTGTTTCCATTTGCCCAACATGTGGCATATTTTACTTTTTGCGTAATGCAACACAAGATCTTCTGTTCTTAGTGTTTCCAGTATGGCAGGTTCTAGGTGAGTCTAGGTTCATGATAGGTGAATGAAGATCCACTGATTTTGAGACGGGCCCACTTTCTAGAACAGTTAGCTCACTTAACCCTAGACGTGACCAGTGGAGCTATTCATAAAGGTGCTTTAAAAAATCATAACGTCAGTAATAATTATTGTACAAATGTGAACGAGGTACCATTTTGTTGCTAAAAAAGACTTTATTATAATAAAATTATAAAAACTACAGCACAATTACCGAATGGCTGCATATGCCTATGCCCAATAAGAAAATGTACCCAATCACTACCCATACATGATAGCTACAAAATAAAACTAAAATGAATTAAATATGTGGAGAAGTTTTATTTTTATGATTTTTTTCCAATTTACCTCAAAAAAGCCTGCAAGATCATTCTAATTGTCTGAACTAGTTTAATTACATGATTCACTAATGGTGTCATGCAATTTGCCAAAATATTGATGTGGAAACTTCAGATAATCTAGCCTAAAGTGAACGAACACAGAACAAAATGAGCCATCGAACTGGCGGATTAGTAAACAAAAAGCCCAGATGACCGAGACTACATGTGTTTGTAACGACGATGTTCATTCGCTACATCTCTACATCTCTTTACCATCGTTAGGACATCTTCAAATGGCCCGATGGCTTGTTTGATTCTGTTGTTGTCAGCTCACTTATTCATAATTCTGTTATTGTCAGTTCATTTATTCATTATTCATGTGTATCTGAATAGGTCAATCATAGAGCTTTCCAATCGTATAATGTTTTACGTATTTAGATACTATGAGTGGAAGCTTACTTTTTTGGCAGAGCATAGTAAAAGCAACCAAATATGGGCACCAACTATATGACATGTTTTGTAAGATAAATCGTCATTAGCTGTCGTTGACTATGCTCATGAATAAATATGAGGCAGAAAGAAGAATAATTCAGCTTTCTAATGATAACATTTCTTCCCATGTGAGAACACTTCTATGCCAAAGAACACAGCGATGTCTACAAACGATGCTATGTCTAAGAACACTGGTATGCCTAAGAACTCTGGTATGTCTAAGAACACTGATATGTCTAAGAACAATGTTATATGTCTTCATTTCTTCCCATGTGAGAATACTTCTATGCCAAAGAACACAGCGATGTCTACAAACAATGCTATGTCTAAGAACACTACTATGTCAAAGACTAATGTTATGTCTAAACACACTGGTATGCCTAAGAACACTGATATGTCTAAGAACACTGATATGTCTAAGAACACTGATATGTCTAAGAACATTGGTATGTCTAAGAACACTGGTATGCCTAAGAACACTGATATGTCTAAGAACTCTAGTATGTCTAAGAACACTGGTGTGTCTAAGAACAATGTTATGTCTAAGAACACTGATATGTCTGAGAACACTGATATGTCTAAGAACACTGGTATGCCTAACAACAATGTTATGTCTACGAACACTGGTAAGCCTAAGAACACTGATATGTCTAAGAGCACTGATATGCCTAAAACGCTGCTATGTCTGAGAACACTACTGTATCTATAATCACCAAATGACGAACAATCCGATCAGTCATTCCTGTTACATCTTGGCAGTATTGAAGAAAACAGTTTAAAACACATTCTTAATAATAAAAATGTATAATGAAAATAACAGAACTCAAGTAATACAGCACTCATCATATTATGACACTGACAATAACATTTTTTTTACAGGTGCAAATAAAGACCATTTAAGTATTTTCAGCTTGAACATACAATCTATATATGCAAAATTCAATGAATTAGAAATATTTATTGAAGAACTCAATAATATTAATTTAAAATTCAGTGTAATATGCTTACAAGAAAATTGGATAACGGACAATAGTGATATATCACAAATACAATTGCCTGACTATAACTGTATCATTCAAGGGAAATATTACAGCGAAAAGGGTGGCTTAGTAAGTTACATAAATACAATATTCAAGTATGAGGTACTGATTAATCTAAATCAGTATGAATATTGGGAGGGACTGATTATTAAAGTAACTGGTGGTGGGCTACCCATAGTAACCAGCGGTAGGCTACCCAAAGAAGTCATACTAGGCAACATCTGCTGGCCTCCCAGAATGCTACATGATCAAATTAGGTAGTTTATAAATGAACTCACAGTGCTCATAACAAACTTAGAAAACAAATTAAGTAATATTGGCTGGTGACTGTAATTTAAATCTGCTAAAGATAAATGAAAACAAAGTATGTAGTGATTTTTTATATGCTAACAACACACAGATTCTGTATGCAAATTACCCTGCCAATAAAATTTTGTCATACACTTATAGACAACTTCTTCCTCAAAACAAAAAACTACCAACAAAGACAAAAGTTGGTATATTATTAAAGACTATCTCATCATCACCCTACTTTATACCATTTGACATGACAATTAATAAAGAAGCCACTCCCAAATTTTTGCAAATAAATGTACAAATGGAGAAAGCCATGACCCAAGTAAAAAACAAGATAATTGCATCAGAAATATACAACAAACTAGATAAAAGCAGGTCAGCTGATACAAATATGAACTATGACAGGATACACAATACTATTTTAAAAAAACTAAAGATAAATGTATTCCCTGTAAATTAGTTAAACAAATATAAATATAAACATAAGAAGTCAAAATGGATAACACAGGGATTGCTTAAATCAATAAGATATAGAGATAAATTACATTCAAAATTGAAAAAGACAAGACCCGGCACTCAAGAATACAATACCCTAAACACAAACTTAAAAACACACGATGCCATATTAAAGAGCAGTATCCAAGCACCTAAAAACATTTACTTCGAAACAACATTTACCAAATTTAAACACATCAAAAACACATAGAAAACCATAAATTAATTTTTTCTAAGAATAAAATAAAAGAATTATCTCCCATGAAAATAATACTGAAATAACTAACAAATTAGAAATAGCAAATTTTTTAACATATTGTACCATCACTCATCAAATCCTTAACGGTAATAGCAAATCAAGTCATACACACTGGTGTTTTCCCAGAAAAAACTTCAAAGTCATTCCCATATATAAGAAAGAAGACCCAGCCTTGTTAACTAATTACAGGCCAATCTCTCTTTTGCCAACACTATCAAAAGTTATAGAAAAAGTAATTAGCAGTCAACTGTCAGAATATTTCGAAGAATCAAAATTGTTCGCAGAAAATCAATATGGTTTTCGATCTGGTCATTCAACAGAATATGCCGCTTTAGAATTGGTAGATAGAATCACTACTCAAATAGACAACAGTAAAATACCTATAAACATCTTTCTCGATCTATCCAAGGCTTTTGATACCATCGATCATAAAATATTACTGGACAAACTAAAACACGATGGGTTGAAAGGCCCCACTCTGAAACTGTTTAACAAATAGAAAGCAACAAATAGAAAGCAATATGTAGAATTGGACGATACTAAATCTATGACACTGAAAATAAGCACTGGTGTCCCACAGGGGTCTGTTCTTGAGCTACTGTTGTTTATAATCTACATAAATGATATTTCACAGTTGAGTGAAATGTTTAATTTTATAACTTATGCAGACACTACCCTTTCAAATAAGCTAAATAATTTTTTTTGTATGGAGAACATTGATGTTGATTCCTTAATTAATGACGGACTTGGTAAAATAAATGAATGGCTTGAAATTAACAAGCTGTCACTAAACATAGACAAATCTAGATGTATGCTTTCCACATGCCAAATAAACAAGTAAATGCACCTACGCTCCAAATCAGTAACACAAACATTGAAAAAGTAAATTCAACTTCCCAGGTCTAACTCTGGACACAAATTTAACATGGAGGAAGCATTCTGAAATAAGTGTTGCAGAACAATTGGAGTGTTAAATAAGCTTAAACAGATTACCCCAAAATAAAAAAAGTTATATATTATAATACATTGGTCCTACCACATACAAATTATTGCATCATGGCATGGGGCTCTCAAAGCGAAAGAATATAAAAAGTACAAAAGAGGGCTGTTAGAATGCTAACAACGAGTAGATACAGCTCACTTACGGACCTGCTTTTCAAAAGATTAAATTTATTAAAAATCACAGATTTACAAAGATTACAAGAACTAAATTTCTATTATAAATTTATGCACAATCTATTACCATCGTGCCTGCAAAATTGGCAGCTGACACCAAATACAAACATCCACACTCACAACACACGAAGACAATATGATTTACACACATTTACAACACCACATGAATTTGCTAAGCGATGCCTGAGATACAATCTACATAACACTTTAAACATTACACCAGCTCTGGTAAAAGAAAAATCATCACACATACTAAGTCTATTAAAGCGGGTTTGTGAACTACACCAAACATCAGTACATATAAAACTATCAAACCTTGTGCAGTATAGCAAATTGTTATACATGTAGGCAGAACCAGTAATGACAAAACATGCAACTAAACACACGTACGCATGCACACACGCATGCACGCACGCACGCACGCACACACGCACTCAACAGACACACGTATTCACAACTACACAAAGAGAATACACACATTTGTAGATTTACAGGCACGCATGACATTTTGTTTCCTTCTAATTGGAGGAATTGCACTTATTTGCCAAACTCATTTAATTTTATTTAGTTTTATTTTTTCTCTATAAAAAATAATAACTTGTTAGGCCAACTAATTTACTAACTTATAAATACCCTGATTTATAAGGTGGCTCCTCGATAGCGACTAGTTAGTCTTAGAGGAGCTACTACCATTATTTTGCCTTAATATACAACACATTCATTGTAAAATTATAAACTTATACTATGTAATGTTGTTTCGTTAACATGGACGTACGTCTGTATCTTTCAAAATGTTACATTGGTCAAATAAAACATTCTTTTTATGTTGTTTTGGGGCAGTGTTTTATATAAGGAGTATCTTGTACATGGTCAATATATCATGTACATGGTCAATATATCTGAGCCAAAAACTTACAGAATTTAACTAATCTTGACACATCCGATTTTTTTTTTTCGAAGAGTAACTTTTAAAAAGTTTACATTATTATCAGTATCACCAATGTCCATTGTGTACTGACTGTTCTAAAGTGAGTTCATTTTACGCAGAATAATTATGGTGTAGATATCATGGTTATTTAGATAATGTACTATGTTTAGTACTGTTGCATCTTAAAGATAATACAAAACCAGTGAACCGTGTCCGGTGGTATCAGTCTGAATCACCAGATCTAAGATATATTTGTACATCAGGTGCTGTTAGGATAACATGTAGTAAACCTGTTGGTGCAACTGGGGACAGAAATACACTTCTCTATAATATCAATTCATTTTCTTTGGAGTCTTGCCATTTATCTTAACCTTAAGATGGTTCTGATCGCAGGATTCTTGTTACATCTTCATCGTCTATCAATAATTTAAGAGTTCCGATTCCAATTTTTAAAGGTGTTTCAAAATTTTTAAAAAATGTTGCCTGGTTGGACCAGAATTTGTCCAGGCAGTTTTTAAATGAATTTATGGATTTTGCCTATATGACTGTTTCAGGGAGCGAATTCCAAGGCTCAGTCACTCTGAGAGGGAAAGCATTTTTTGGTATTTATTTTTGATCTTTGAGTAAACAATTTTAGCATGTGACCTCTATTCCCTGTCCTGAAAGATGATTAATTTGAAAGTTTAGATGAGGATTCATCGTTGTATAAATTGTGCATCATTTTCAAAACTTCAGTCATCTCCTCGTAAGATTCTTGGCTCATTTAGCTTTCTAGCCAGCATTTTTTATTACAGACTTTTTCTGAATTCTTCATATGTAACAATGTTTTACACAACCCTGATTTGAACCACTCTCCTCTGGATTGAGATTCCAGTGTTCTAACCCCTATGGTACTGTGCGCCAATAAAGCTATAGGTCAGCATCTGACGTCACTAATTCCAGGTTTCTGTAGCATGCAGATTCATAGATGTAAGTTGCTTTCAATCATAAATACCATAGCACCCATGCCAGACAATGGTTGGAGTTCTGTACAAAGTCTTTCTGAAGACAGTAATCTTTTTTGTGTGTGTGGTGTGTGTGTGCATGCGTGCGTGCGTGCATGCGTGTGTCACAATGTGTGTAAAAGACTTACCTGTCCAGTAATGTGCTCTACCCTACTTAGAAATAAACTAATTAATAAGTGTCAAAAACACCAATTTAGACATAAATATGACACTGGTAGTTATATTATACACCCCGACTTAGAATCAGCTTAGAGTCGACTGTGTCAGAAACGTGTGTTTCTGTGTAAGACATTCTATGGCCAACAGCGGGTCCATAGTTGTCAGCTTAATTGAAGCTGGCTTTAGTTTGTGTCTGGAATGGAAGCTGAATGGTGATTTCACACAGACAAACAGACCAAGCCTAAGCTGCTAATGCAGGCAGAGTGTTGTGTAATGGGTGGAGACACTCTGTTTACATTTGTGGCCATCTGTGGGTTCAGTTGTCACAGTCCCATCCTGAAATGAGACCCAGAAGGAGACATGGGGGGGACAGGGGGCTGACTGCTTGCTGTCAGTCTTGATACGGAATTGGGGTCAATTACATTTGAACTAAAATGCCAATTCCGGAATTCGAACCGGTGTTTTGTTTTTAAAAGTAATTGAAATTGGTGAAAATATAATTGGTATTTTCAATTACTTTTCTATTGTTAGCATTGTGATTTCTGTGTAATATCAGTAATTGTTCTTGTTGGTACAGTATATTCTTTGCTGAAACAGTAGTTCTTTTTGACTCTCTGATTTGAAATACAAGTGCTTCCATCAACAATCGATCCGCGATACACAGCGTTAGCGATCAAGAACATCAATATATCAGGTAGCAACTATCGTTGAACATTCCTTTTACAGTTTCCTGTGGAGATAAATGATGGTGGCGTCAGTGCAGCAGTGACAGCTGTGATGTGTGGGGGCCAGCAGCTGTAGCATTGTTTAAGGTTCTACATAGACAGGTGTGTCTCAGGGGGGTCTGTGTACATACGCAGTACTAAGTTCTACTTCCCTGTTCTAGGCAGATCGCTCTAGTGATTTGCGGAAAAGGATAGGAAGAGTTTGTATGAAGAAAAGCTCTACCAGGCAAAACCCCGTGGAGGGGCATGGACAAACAAAACCCCGTGGAGGGGCATGGACAAACAAAACCCCATGGAGGGGCATGGACAAACAAAACCCCGTGGTGGGGCATGGACAAACAAAAGCCCTACTGGACGAAACCTCCGTGGACGAAAGTGTTCACATTTCTGTATGTTTATAATATATCAACAAATGTGAACATGGAATTATTCAAACATTAATCACAATTCCTACTAACAAGCTTTATACATTACAGGCAGTGTCGATTAGATACCAGAAAGTATTCATTCTTACAGGGCATAGTAAATGAATGGAACAATCTATCTAAGATTTTCTATGTGTTAACAGTGTGAATAAGTTTAAAAACACATAGATGAACGTTTGACTGTCGATAAGTCAATGGTTTCATTGTCCACTGGCCATCTGGTTTTTGTTTTGCATTGAACGGCAATCTTGTTAAAAGAAAAGTGTCCAAAGGTCTATTTTCCAAACGTCTTATGCATAGATGTGCCCAGGCACCTTCGTTGTGTGTTTCTTTACTAAACAATTTTATCTCTTAATCCCAATCATTTTGCATGTCATTTGCTGTCAACACCAGCCAGATATCATCTGAACTCTGTGAATCCTTAGAAGGTGGTTTCTTTGTCTCGACCTGGCCGGTCTGAGACTGTCTGGCGGCCCTGGTGTGATATTGCACTTGATAACTTGACTCCTGGTCAGGTAGAAACTGATCGACAATGCCCTAGTCACATATAACATGTCAGGAGCAGTGGCTGCTGAGATCAGTATCATACATGCAAGTGCAACATGGCACATTTAGAAACTATCCCAGGGCTGGCGTGGGACCCTATTCGTTTTCCCATTGAAACCAGTGCTAAATGTCGGTCGTGCAATTCCACCTTGTGCACAAAATCGTTTTAATAAAAACTTTAATTGTTGTTTTGTAACTCTTGGCACAGACCTTCAGTAGCATTTTCGTCAAAACCTACGATTTGGTTTTTGACAAAAACAATATGGTTGCCCAAATTAACCGGATTCTGTCTTCATACACCAGGGATCCTTCATACACCAGGGATCCTTCCATCATTGACACATGTGTATGCCTATGCTATCAATCAGCAACTAGAAGTTTAAACCTGGGCACTACACAAATGGCCTGCAGTCTGTAAATGTGCCTTGTAGCATGTCACAGAGTAGTGTGATATTTGCTTGTGGTACATGGTTATTGCACGATAACAGGCAAGCAAACTTGACCATCAAAATGACACTTAATGAATGCTTCTTATGATATAAAGTTTCTTAGAATATGTTCATGTCTGGCCCATAACACAGTTTCATTATAATTATTGCCCTGGAGAGCAGTGAACAGCAGTAGAAGATGGAATCTTTTTAATGAAAGTTATACAGCAAATCAAAGCATTTCCAACCACATTCCTTTCTAAATAGAAGCCATCTGTGCTGTTTGAATTTGCCAGTGGAGTGTGATTCTATAGGGGGAAAGCTGTTAGCCAAATTGGACAATTCAAACCAAGAAATAGTGCTGCTACACTATAATCGGGTACACACACAAGCCTAATTCACACACTTTTAGTAATTTAATATAGTAATAAAACTTGTTGTTTTGTTATCATTAACTTTTTAAGTAACTACTTTTGTGTGTTAAAACCTGATTGTGTTCTTAGAAATACTGGTATGTACACTGAAACTGATTTGTCTAATCAATTTAAATAAACATTTATTTAATTCAAATAAATTTATTTAAAGCATAATAAATTTATTTAAAGCATAATAATTTTATCTGTTGAATCTTCATACATTTGTTTAATTTTCAACTGTTGGTATTTGTTCATTGATCCAACTGAGGAATTTATTCAGTTGAGTTAGTGTTTCTTGGCATAGCTCTAGACGTATTTTGCATTGCATTCCTCATACGAAGAGGAACATTTCCTGTGTTTCTGGGTTGCCACTTGATGCCTCTATAGGATATTCAGGCCCAAAAAAGACCAAAAAAGATTTTTGTTTTTTGGCCAATTTATCAGAGGAAGTGTCTAGGTGCCATGACAGTTGGCTACTGGGAGTCATCTGGGTAAAGCTGTATTATGTCTAGTTATGTCTAGAAGTGGACAGGTCCATAAATTATTTTGACATCATGATGCAAGACCTGTCTATTCGGTGTTTCCATTGGCCATTAGATACATCTTTCAGCTGCAGTATCAAGCAGCTGGTAGATTGTGTGACGGGAGCAGTGGAAATGTGGAACAGTCGGAGGGCAATACAAACCAGATGACACAGCCAATTTGCCAACATTCGTTTCCGATTTGTAACGAAAGCCATTTTACAAGCATTTTCCTTTTTTTTTTTTTAAATAGAGCAGATGACACAACTGATTTGCCAACATTCTTTCCTAAGATTTCACATAGCCGTTTCAAAGGCATTTTCATTTACATAAATTACGTAACATTCTGACGTTTGGCCTGGTTAGCTAGTGCCTAGTGCTGTTTTGGCTTTATTTACTAAGGGGCCTTCAAAGAGTACAGTGCATGACACTACATGAAACACCATTTAACATCAAACCCATACAAGGAAGTTTAGATTAAATTGACCTTTGGATCTCGGTGAAAATGTTCTCATCCTTCAAGCTGTTCCAATGAATACGATGCAGGCATTCATACACTAACATGATCGCAGGCATTCACACACTAACATGATCGCAGGCATTCACACACTAACAAGATCGCAGGCATTCACACACTAACATGATCGCAGGCATTCACACACTAACATGATCGCAGGCATTCACACACTAACATGATCGCAGGCATTCACACACTAACATGATCGCAGGCATTCACACACTAACATGATCGCAGGCATTCACACACTAACATGATCGCAGGCATTCACACACTAACATGATCGCAGGCATTCACACACTAACATGATCGCAGGCATTCACACACTAACATGATCGCAGGCATTCACACACTAACATGATCGCGGAAGAATGTCACTGATTTATTCATCCTTCACCTAAAGTTATAAACTGGGATCATAAAATAAATGATGTTTTTTTGGAAAGTACTTTCAGGTATGACATGTAGCGAAGCAGCGGCTAACCCCCCTCACTGCCATTGAAACCAATTTTTTTTAGTAATTTAGTTAGTATAAAACATTGACAACTGGAATTGCTTATTGATAATGATCTGCTTAACCCATTTTGAACTCCCGTGGATTTTAGCGCAATAGAAGTGTTTTATATAGTTATTATTTTATATTGTATTATTATTTATTATTATCATTTTATTATTATATTATTATTATATTATTAGTATATTATATTTTGATATGGCTCCTAAGAACCTTGCAAGTAAACTCGTACTTCTTCAAATGAAAGAAACTGAGAAAAACATATTAAAGTTGGGTCTATGATTAGGGTTAATTTTCTGACATGGGATTACTGTCAGAGCTCTCCAACAACATAATTATATAATAATAATAATAATTTTGTTCTTATATAGTGCAAACTCCTGTAGATAGATCAACATGCTTTACAATAAAATAATACATACGTAAAAATGCACAGAATTATGCTGATAATCCAGATATAAAAATATGTAATATTGTAAATTATTACCAAATACTCTTTTAAAACTAGTTATATATATATATATATATAATAAATAAATTGAAATACAGTATACTTGATGAACAAATTTAAATAATATAATAATATATAATAATATAATGAACTATATTGAACAAGAAAATGAGAAATTGTAAAATTATCGTAGCAACATATTTCAGTGTCACTGGTCATAAAACAATTTGAACATGTGGGTATTAAGTGTTCATTTAAACGTCCTTAGTTTCGCACACAGCAACAGGCAGCCGATTCCATAGTGGGGGTGCTGAAATCCCAAAGGCATGTCTCCCAATCACACGCTTTGACACCTGTACACTTAGTGTTAACTGCTGCGTCTGTCGTAGTCTGCTATCACAGTGGTGCACATGTACCAGTTCAGCTAGGTAATTGTTGGCACTTGGGTGCAATTGTAATGAATTACAAATGTATTTGAACACTGAAACATAATTGTAATACATTATTGATTTGATATAATTGTTCAATTACAATATCAATGCCTCGCTTTTTAATGTCAGAGACACTGCCCCGAGCTAACTGCGTACTTGTAGTTGCATACAGAAGCAAGTCCAATGGTTAACAGTGCTGTTTCTACTCCAGTTGTTGATTATGATATCAAAACTATAAAACATTCTGTGTCTGTCTGTCTGTCTGTCTGTCCGTCCGTCTGTTCCCTCATATTTCCAACAGTTTCGCATGTGTTGGGATGAATTCTATGTAGTCGTGCTTGGGTCCCACTGGGATGGTTCGTACTTTAAAAAATTTTTTAATTCTCCCGGGGTGGGGATCTTATGAAGGAAATCATGATGTAGATTACGTAACTCACAACAATAGTAGTTCATAGTTGTGTGCCATTGTTTGCAACGCTGTGCATGTTTTCTACGATTGTTCCGAGTAACATGATCTACGTCAAATGTCCACTAAATACGGTACGAACGTTTCTTGAAACCAAATGCAGTGCCTTTATAAGACTTGACTGTGTAGTGCAAGAAGTCATAAGACTTGACTGTGTAGTGCAAGGAGTCATAAGACTTGACTGTGTAGTGCCAGGAGTCATAAGACCTGACTGTATAGTGCCAGGAGTCTTAAGACTTGACTGTGTAGTGCAAGGAGTCATAAGACTTGACTGTGTAGTGCAAGGAGTCATAAGACTTGACTGTGTAGTGCAAGGAGCCATAAGACTTGACTGTGTAGTGCAAGGAGTCATAAGACTTGACTGTGTAGTGCAAGGAGTCATAAGCTCTTACAGTGGCTTATCTTTTCTCCAATGTTGTGTCGGGTAATTCGGCTGGTGTTTAATAAAATGCTATCAATAGACAGTGGTAGGGTTCCAGTGGTGGAATTATAAGAACGAAAAGCTTTCATGCAGAAACTGCAGCGTTGCTGGATATAGAAATAGAAGTTGAATGGCGTTTGCGTGAACATATCTGTGCAGGGGCAAAGTGTAAAATACCTTGAGCAATAAATGTTGAGGGGTGGGGTATAAATTCAGTAGTTTAACGTTTTTGCTTTACTTTTCGACATGTGTACAGTTTGGTGACATGTCATGTTTCTCTTGCAGAGAAGGAGATGACGAAACTGCTGCGGAGAGGTGGACTGCAGACCTCTGCTGCGGACACAGACCCTGTGGTGAGTATCTACATAGTTGGTGTCAAGGCTCAATGTGACTGTCTGTATTTTAGAATGGATACTACATATCTGTCATGCTGATTGTTTGCCTCCCTTACTACTCTTTACTTGCCTCCAATGTTTGACTCGTAAGTAGTTTTAAACATGTGACGATCACAAATGGTTGACCGAAATGTGTACGTATAATTTGACTGTTATCTGTTTAGTCGGAACGTTTTGCCCTAAATATCATATTTACATTGCATACTAAACGGCAAGGTCAATATTCATGGACAGATGACGGTCAATTTCTATTTAAACATTGTGGTTCATTAATGATTTAGATACATTTGGGCGGCCAAGATGTTAGATTAGATATAGTCAGTGATTTTCTTAAGCTTTTACTTAAGGTCCCTAGCTTGCATTGTACTGTCCCATTGTTTTTATGGTAAAAATTATCAGACTTTGTATACGTCTTTAAACCAATGTGTGAGAGATATGCTCTATAGAGGTCAGACCACAGTTAGACTTTCAGAAATGTTTCACATGAATGTAGTGCCTAAAATACGCAGTTTAGTCGATTTCAGTGATTTTATTTGCCAAGAAGTAACTGTATTCAGCCTGCAAGTTTGGAACATTCAAAATGTTGCACCTTTGGCAGTGAGAAAAAGGCGCGTAGGTATTTTGGTGGTGACATTCCCGAAACACCGGTAGGCACATTAATATATGGCAAAAACTGCCAATATTGAGGATAGACGCATTTGCGACATGATTAAAAGAACTGGAGGTATGTGATTTAAACGAAACTTGTTCAGAATATTACTGACATGATGGCAGTCAGTGGCTGTGAATTTTTTAAAGAATTTTTGATGGTCCAGTTTTTTCTAATCGGACAAAATGTTAATATGGCCACCCGTGCAATAGTGCACAGTTGTCTGCCCTGAAAGAGACACTGCCTACTTGCCCTATTGCTCTGTCAGGTTAACTGTGTGAAATAACAAGACCCTTGCTCTCAGGCAGTGCTTAATCATCTAAATAATGCACGCTACTCAATTGTAACATAGTCCCTATGCAAATGTCTCAATTACCGCTTTCTTCCAACTGGGAAGCTGAACTGATGAATTACCAGCTTTCCTGTCCTGTTTGAGCTTCAGGGGAACACAGTCTCCTCTCCTGCGGCAGGGAACTAATGCGACTAAGGAATGGGGGGATATTGGTGTGGCTGTCAGGGATTATGGTCCCTGGCATCCAAGGTGCACCTGCCCACCCACCAGCAGTAGTAGAGGTCAGACCACAGTTAGACTTTCAGAAATGTTTCGAGCGAATGCAGTGCCTAAAAATATGCAATTTAGCCGATTTCAGTGATTTTATTTGCCAGTGATTTTCTTTGCCCAATTTAATAGTTTTTCCAATGATTTCACCAGAACTAAATAACAAATTTGCACAAGCGAGCTAGCATGTCGCGGTGGATACTAGGAAGGAAGGATGTTTAATTATTTCTACAATTTGTTGGGTAGCCACAGCTGATAGTAAGAGTGTGGGGTAGAGGTCAGACCACAGTTTCACACGAATGTAGTGCCTAAAAATATACAATTTCAGTGATTTTATTTCCAATAACGTAACTGTATTCAACCAGCAAGATTGAAACGTTCAAAGTGTCACACCTTTGGCTGTGAGACAAAGTTGTAGTATAAAGCGTATATATATATATATATATATATATATATATATATATATATATTCTAAGATACGTTGGTATTATGGTGACATTCTTAAAACGCTGGTAGATGTATTAATATTGGGCAAAAACTACTGATTTTGTGGGTAGGCATGTTTGTGACATTATTAAAAGAACTGGAGGTACATAATTTTGATGAAACTTGTTCAGAATATCAATGACATGATGGCGGTGGCTGTTGATGAAACTTGTTCAGAATATCAATGACATGATGGCGGTGGCTGTTGATGAAACTTGTTCAGAATATCAATGACATGATGGCGGTGGCTGTTGATGAAACTTGTTCAGAATATCAATGACATGATGGCGGTGGCTGTTGATGAAACTTGTTCAGAATATCAATGACATGATGGCGGTGGCTGTTGATGAAACTTGTTCAGAATATCAGTGACATGATGGCGGTGGCTGTTGATTTTTTCCAGAATTTTTGATGGTGCAGCTTTCTTATAATCAAACAAAACCGATAGCACGGCCACTAATGCAATAATTCACTGTGGTCTGACCTCAGTAGTAGCAGCAGCAGGAACAGCTGTCAACTTTGTAGAAATGAAGCCAACAGTCACATGCAGTCCAATGAACTTTGCTTGCTGGACAGGCTGTGATAAACTGTGTATCTGACTCCCAGGCTTTCAAATCGTTGGCACTGTTCCATGTTGAGCTGGCAGAAAGGTCGTAAGGAAATTGGGTCCAGGTTAAAAGCTCTCCCGTCAAAAGACCCCCCCCTGAAGTCAATACCCAGAGGGTTCTCCATACCATTGCCAAATTAATGCATTTTTATTAACGCAACTAACAAATAATGATACATAAAAAATAATAATGCGATTAACCAAGACGTGTTTGCAAGAAATTAATGTTATATTAATAACTTCTTAAAAACAGTTATGGTCCAGCTTGCCTTTTTATTTCAGACAAAATCAAAAAAAATTTATTGAAGAAATTGTTTTTGTGGTGTGCATGGTGGTAGGTCTATTTGTACTTAAGTACAATAGTTCTACTTGAACGAATGTACTTGACAAAATAACAAGTACATTTCAAGTACTGTGCGTAACCAAGGTACTTAGAATATAAAATAATAAATAAGAAGGGTTGTGAAGTATGATGATGTATTGTATATACTGTGTGGAAGCCACTCTTTGTGGCATTTCGTCTTCTTCCCACGTGTTCGTAAGTACTTTTACATTTACTTGACCCAGACTTCAGAGAATCCCTGTGTACCCTTTAAGATCTTGGCACTCTCTCATCAATCATAACTAGACTTGTAGGAGCAGGCATCATCTGTCACTTGAGAAGTCTGTGTTTTACTTAAAGAAGCACATGTACACCAGTAATTACTCTGGCAGATGGCTCAGAATCCGTTGAATCATCACTGTTTTGTATTGTTGCACATTCAAACTAGCCTTAGGCCACACTTCCCTACCGTGGCACCACCCAGCGTAAAGCCACTGCCACAACTTGATTATAAATTCAAAATGAACAGTTGCGGAGTGGTATAAAGAAATGGTTGGCTAAGCAACGTCATTGTTGTTTCTGACCTGTTACGTCATTGCAACAGGCAGTTGAGTAATATAGCAGTTAAAAAAAACTTTATTGTGTTTCTAGACACATTTTCAATACAGACACTGTATGCAATTGAAACAGAGATTTCTTGTAAAAAAAAAAATGTTTACCAAAGGAAATAAACATGTGCAAGATCTGCACATCAAATGTAGGCTGTGGCAGCGGTGACATGGTGAGTGGCTCCACTGGTGGGCAGTTTGGTCTTAATATATTCCAACACGTGAATATATATATATATATATTATATGAAACATTAAAAAAGATACCCATCTTTTTTTGTCATTTTTTAGGTAAAATATGTATATCAGGATGTTCATAAATACTAGATATTTGCCATGTTAAGCAGGTATTGTTTCTGTAACTTAGTAGCATTGCAGATTAATGTGGACATTCATATGAAATACAATCTAAAACACAACAAACAATAGTGTGGTCTACTAAATCTGCAATCTGTGGTGTTATTTTGTGTCAGAAACCCCTTATCTGCTCAAACAAGGGTTCTGAGACAAGTGTTACAATATTACAAAGTTGTGAGACATGTGTGTTGTGAGATGCGTGTGTTGTGAGACATGCGTGTAGTGAGATTAACAGTCCTAATAATGTAAAATAACATTTTTTTTTGATAAATGCTTTTGTGCATTCCCTATGGTTGCAGCTGAGTCCCTACAGGGGCATACATCATTTTCTAGCTAATAGAATTAATAAAATGCTTTCGTGAGTAGAAGTCAGACCACAGCGCATCATTGCATTGGTGGCCATGTTAATGTTTTGTCTGAAAAAGAAAATCGGACCATCAAAAATTCTTTAAAAATTCACAGCTACCACCATCATATTATTTATATTCTCAAAAAAGTTTCATAAAAATCACATACCTCCAGCTCTTTTAATCATGTCGCAAACATGCCTACCCTCAAATTTGGCACTTTTCGCCAAATATTAATTCACCTACCAGTGTTTTGGAAATGTCACCACCAAAATACCTATGCATCTTTGAATCCGCATCATACTGCAACATCTTACTGCCAAGGGTCTGACACTTTGAATGTTCCATATTTGCTTGCTGAATACAGTTACCCCAGGTACTCCATGACAAATAATATCACCAAAATCGACCAAACAATGGTATCTATAACTGTGTTATTCTCGTCGTTCCAGGACCCACTATTGAGTGCTGATATGGATGACTTGGTCATTATTTACAATCGCGTCCCCAAGACTGGCAGCACGTCATTCGCAGGCATTGCATATGACTTGTGTGCGCCCAACAAGTTTCACGTGTTGCATGTGAACGTCTCGCGCAACAACCACGTCCTGTCAGTGGCCGACCAGGTGAGTGCCCAGCGAATTATAAAATTCTGTTTATGTTTACTTATTATAAATAATAAATTTAATCAAGATATTAATAGTCACACTTGTGTCAAACTTGTGTCAAATTGCAAGAAGTAGGGATGTGAGTTTATACAAGGTACATATTAATTTTTATATTATGTATACTTGTTATAATTGGTTTGACAGTCAAGTTACATAATCAGATAACATCTTGTGAAAAATTTTGCATAGCATAACATGTAATATGGGTTGAAATAAAATAAAAAAGCTAGTAGTTTACAGCACTCAGCAACGGTCTGTTAACTGACTAGTCTGTATGTTGTGGTTTAATACTACAATTGTATGGTGTTTCAAGGTCTCATTCAACTAACCAGCCTTTTTTTAGAACATAACGCCAAGCCAACCTTTCTATGCTGCCACGTTGTCATCAATGGTTCTTTAATGTCACCCATTAAATGAGACAGGGCTGACATTAACGTGATCATACGAGTCACGAGGGATACACAGTCCTTGATGTTGAGAGCCAGGTTCTTACATCAAACATACCATGCCTGGTCTGGGTCTTGAACTCAGAATACTAACTACCGTGTTTTACTATTGCAATAGTTGTATGACTACTGCAATACTAGTGTGATAGTTTCATGACTATCACTATAGTATTGCAATAGTTGTATGACTACTGCAATACTAGTGTGATAGTTTCATGACCATCACTATAGTATTGCAATAGTTGTATGACTACTGCAATACTAGTATGATAGTTTCATGACCATCACTATAGTATTGCGATTGTATCATGACCATCACTATAGTATTGCGATAGTATCATGACCATCACTATAGTTTTGTGATAGTATCATGACCATCACTATAGTATTGTGATAGTTTCATGACCATCACTATAGTATTGCGATAGTATCACGGAATAGCGAATAGTGAGGAAAATTGTCCCAAACCATAATTGATGGGGCGCTATCATGTGGCCTTGGAGGTAGTTAATTCAGAACACTGAATCCGTGAATGACACTGTTCTAATCGACATCTGTTGATGTGAGGTTAATAAATAAATAAAATGATGGAAAAAACATGTTTATTTCTATTATCACAGTGACATAAATAACCTGCTGAATTGATTTGCCAACTATTGCTACTATAACTTACTATTGATAGTTCAGTGTACTATCGACGATAAGTATCGATAGTTCAATTTACAATTGATGGTATTGTGACACATCGATAGTTCAATGTGTTGTTGTCCCCTTACGACCAAGTGTCTCTGTCACTTGCTCTTTTACTTTTTTCACCCACAACCCTCCAAAGTCCTGACATTCAGCGCTGACTGAAGTCCATCTGTTCCTCTAGCCCCAGTACACTAGACTAGTACACTTGTACCCATCACAGTTTAATTATGACTATTTTTCCATAATCATATTCATATTATTTAACCAAAATAAAAAACTTAGTTTTACTACCATGTATTTAAGATATTACTATATAAATATTTTACATTACTTATCATTATTATTATTTATGTATATTTATTTATTCATTTATTTATAATTATGTTGCTATATAATTTTTTTGCTATATTTATTCTTATTACTAGTAGTATTGTAATATATTTATCTATTTGTTTATTTAGCAATTCTAAACTATCTTAATTTTTAATATGCTGTGAAGCGACTTGAACAATTTTGGATCTGGCACTATTTCATATAAAATATATTATTAGAATTATTACATCCGGCAACTTGCAGTCATCTCATCTTCGACATTGAAGATTTGTACAACCAGTGGCTTGTACAATTAGTATGCAAACAGTTACAAGTCACATGCAGAAAATCGTGTTGCAGATGAGGTTCGTTCACAATATCACATCGTGGTATGCCAAGAAGCCAGCCATCTATCACGGACATATGGCCTATCTCGACTTTGGCAGGTAATTCCTATCTGTATGTTGATGTTGATGTGGCTCAAGTAATGGCTGCACATATGAGATAATTCCTATCAGCTTTTTATGTTCTAGCGCTCATATCAATTGCATTTATTCAGTAAACAATTTAATTCAATCTCTGATGTAATTTAGGCATCAATTATTACTGTTAGTTGGTTTGTTTAAGATAAAATGAAAGTATAAATAGTGTGCAGTGTATTACGAATATTGATTGCATACAAATAAATTGAGCTGGCATCTCCTGGAAATACGACTTTATCATTGGTAAATCAAGTAAATTTGTACCAGTTGACTGATATTTATCAGTATAAAAAAGTATTGGCATTTCGTTGTCTGGTTTCTATGGTAATTGTCATTTGGGGATGCTGTGAAGAGACATTCTTGTTTCATCAGACATTGATTTTGTCTGTAAGTTACGCATCAGAAGACACAAAGTTTATGCCAAGTTAGTTCTGTCTGGAGAGCTGCTGGAAGTTGAGCACTACCAGACAAGCAGGTGTCAACCCCAGTAGCGACATATGTCCAGTAGGCCCAAAATCAACATTCCTATTTGACAGTTTCAGTGCAGATCTTCATTGGAGTTAATAACATAAAATAAAAATTTACACATGCTAACCTCACTCACATATATATTCTGTGACCTACCATCTGCATACTGTCATCAAGAAGCAGAAGCTCCAAATAATATATTGTGTGTACATTTATCATTGAATATTTTCTGAAAATATCATCGAATATTGTCCATAATCACTAGCCATACCATGCATGTGACTTCACATGATGTTGTGATTTTTATCGTAAAAAGGTCATAATTTTATATTTGTACAAGTAACTTTAGTGATGTACCTGTAAGAATTATTACATGCAATAAATACGTGCTTATTGCATTTGAATAAGGTTCCGAATAGCCTTGAAACAGTATGTATCCGGTAGCCTGGATCCTTGCCTTTCCCTGTGAGCAAAAGGCAAGCCTCTTGAGGCTTGCCTAGTCAGGAAGTAGCTGGCAGGTCACTGGTCTTATCTGCTGACTTCCCCAGCCTCTTGTTCTTTATCTACACAGCACTGATAGCACCTGCAGATGAGCATTTGTGGCAACAGTATTGGCTAATGAGGTCAGACCGTAGTGCATTATGGCATTGGTGTCCATGTTAAGGTTTTGTCTGATTATAAGAAAATTGGACAATCAAAAATTAAGAAAATTCATGGTCAGCGCCATCATGTCGTCAATATTCTGAGCAGGTCTTTTAATCATGTCACAAACGTGCCTACCCTCAAAACCGGCAGTTTTGGCCAAATATTGATGTGCCTACCCGTGTTTTGGGAATGTCACCACCAAAATACCTACGCATGTTCAAATCCGCTTCATAGTCCAAAATCTCACTGCCAGAGGTGCAGCATTTTGAACATCCCATACTTGCTGGCTGAATACAGTTGCTTAATGGCAAAATCACTGATATTGGCTAAATTGCAAATTTTAGGCCATGTATCCACTGCGACATGCTAGCTCGTGTGTGCATATTTGTTATTTAGTTCTAGTGAAATTATCGGACAAACTGTTAAATTGTTTTTGACTGGATCCGATTAAAATTTGGCAAAAAAGGGCGAAACTGGTCTGGCCCTACATACTATGGCATAAGACTGTTCACACTTTTACACGTTACCAGATCTAACGATCAAGATCAACTGTTTCGATGATTTTGATAAAAGTGTACACTGATTTATTAAACCAACTGTGCATAGTACTTAAACTATTCACACACTACATATTTGAACATCAACGAACCTGATTCGTGCTGGGCTAAATCAATCGAGGAGGGAGTTTTTTAACGTGATGAAGGGAAGTGAAATGGGTGTGAAATGTAGAATGAAATACAAATGCTTTGGCAGGTTTGGCATCATGCAGCATCAACCCATCTATATCAACCTGCTGCGGGACCCCCTCGATAGACTAGTCTCTTACTACTACTTCCTGCGTCATGGCGACGACTTTCGACCTCACGTCCGCCGACGCAAGTCAGGCAACAAGATGGTACGTTTATCTTCACCTTCCGGCATTATGCTCACTACCTATCAGAATGCGCCAGTGCACGAATGTTGTGCTGATCAAGGTGGCACTGAAGACGCACCTTTTCAATGACTATTTCTTTTAGATTATTTCATATTTAGCTACTGTTATTATTTATCATTGTAACTCTAAATTGTTCTAACTTAATTATTTGTCTATTTACATGTCTGATTTTAGTTAATTATTAATTGTTTTTATTATTTTTTTATCTATGCATTTATCAATTTTAAATATTTACATTTGTGATTTTACAGTTATTTTAATAGTTTACATTATTTATCTATTATTTATAATTTTACAAAACATTCCATAATGCCCCAGAACATTTATTTGGATGGGTCTCTTTATAAGAAATTTATTATTAAAGATTAGTTATGCTATATGGACAAGCATTGGTTTCATCATGATCATTGCTCATGACAATCCTGTTTCTATTCTTGTTTATATATATTTATAATTATATATATATATATATATATATATATATATATATACTTTTCACTAAAATATATATATATATTTGAGTGAAAATATCATTGCTTTACTGGGGTCAATCATGTCATTTCTGACAATACATGTAAGTTGATAAACTTAATAGTTTGATACATTTAGGTAATATGTTTTGTGTGAGAAGGAATGTAGACATTTAATCAGTTTTAAGAAGATTGCCAGCCAAAGCAACGAGCTGCAGAAGGCAAGTGGACAAGAAAATCATTGATTTTTTATCACAAGTCCAACCTCTTTTTATCGATTTATCTTATCGCATATCTGTCAGGTTTATTTTTACTCACACTGCTATTTATATTCACACTATAGTGGGACGCGATAGCATACTGGTTAGAATGCCACTCTCAATTGGGAGAACCCAGTTTCAAGTCCCAGTGCAGTCACTTTGAACCTTTGGCGAGTTTGATTACCCCACATTGCCACAGGTTACTCAGCTGTATAAATGGGTACCTGGCAATACAGACAGTGGTGGATATGTGAATGAATAGTCTTCGTGCAGTAATTGTAGCATGGCTGAATGCTTCCCAGAGAAGTTGAAATGGCCTTGGAATGAACAGCAGGTCTGCCAGAAGGTGAAGTGTAAAGCGCTTTGAGCAGTCCCAAGGACTAGGTACCGTGCTATATAAGAACGGACCTTTAAACTGCTAGCATTAAGACTATCATTAGATGATGGGTCCCATTCATTTATCAACCCGTGTAGGTGTGTGAGTGTTCTAAATGACAAGTTGCATGAGGGATGTGTCGTTACTGTTTCAGACCTTTGATGAATGCATTGCTCAAGACCATCCAGATTGTTCTTCCGACAATCTCTGGATGCAGATCCCGTTCTTCTGTGGTCATGCAGCCCAGTGTTGGTCTGTATTGCACTACAGTTCTTGATTACTATCTTAATATGACAAAGTTATTTTGGCAGGTTTTAGCATTGTTGAATTTTCTAGATGTAATTTTGCTTCGTTATCTGGTGTTATTAAGAGGGGGGTAAAAAAATCAGTATTACGTATTTTTTATCCACCAGTTTTCAGTACGATATTTGGAGTTAGAGGAAATGCACAGACAATTAATTACTCATAATTACGTTTCCAGGCGACCAGGCAACGAGTGGGCGCTACAGATGGCCAAATACAACCTGGTGAAACACTACCTGGTCGTGGGAGTCACGGAACAGCTCGGAGACTTTGTCGCTGTGCTCGAGGCGGCCCTACCTCGCTTCTTTGCTGGTGCTACGCAACTCTATCAGTCTGGTAAGGCTCAACGCGGCTTACTGCAAGTTGCAGTTTAGTTACTGCAGGTTACAGTTTGGTTACAACAAGTTACATTTTTTTACTGCAAGCTTGGTTACTGCAGGTTACAATTGGGTTACTACAGGTTACAGTTTGGTTACTGCAGGTTACAGTTTCATTACTGCAGGTTAGAGTCTTGCTACTGCAAGTTACAGTGTAATTACTGTAAATTAATGTTTGGTTACTGCAAGTTACAATTTGGTTACTGCAAGTTACAGTTTTGGTCACTGCAAGTTGCAATTTGATTACTGCAAGTTACAATGTGGTTACTGCAAATTCCACTTTGTTACTGCAGGTTACAGGTTAGCGCAAGTTGCAGTTTGGTTACTGCAGGTTACAGTCTTGCTGCTGGAAGTTACAGTTTAATTATTGTAACTTAAAGTTTGGTTACCGCAAGTTATAGTTTTGCTACTGCAGGTTTGATTACTGCAGGTTACATTTTGGCTACTCCAAGTTGATTTAATTACTGCAAGTTACAGTTTGGTTACTGCAAGTTACAGTTTTGGTCACTGCAAGTTGCAATTTGGGTACAGCAAGTTACAATGTGGTTACTGCAAGTTACAGTTTGTTAATGCAAGTTACAGGTTAGTTAGTGCAAGTTGCAGTTTGGTTACTGCAGGTTACAGTTTGGTTACTACAAGTTACAGTTTGATTACTGCTAGTTGCAGTTTGGTTAATGCAAGTTACAATTTGGTTATTGCAAGTTACAGTTTGTTTACTTCAAGTTACAGTTAGGTTACTTCAAGTTACAGTTTGATTGCTGCATGTTACAGTATGGTTACTGCAAGTTACAGTTTGATTGCTGCAACATGCACTCAGGTTGATAAAATGTGAACAATGTTGTTCTGTGCACTCAGGTTGATAAAATGTGAACAATGTTGTTCTGTGCACTCAGGTTGATAAAATGTTGTTTGTTGTTTCATGTATTCAGGTCACAAGTCACACCTGCGGAAGACATTCAACAAGCTGACGCCGTTGGAGGAGACGGTCGCCAAGGTGCATGAGTGGGACACATGGCGCATGGAGAATGAATTCTACGAGTTTGCCAAACAACAGTTCAACCTAATGAAGAAAAAGACATTCGAGCTACAAGACGGATACTTACACGAACGGAAACAACAGTTTATGTACGAGAAAGTACGGCCACGGTGAGGCTGGTACACTAGTGACACCTGGTGAGGTGGGCAGGCACGCAGGCAGGTGGGCTGCCAGCCGGGCGGTGCATCTCAAAGACCCTATAATATGCAACCTGTGGCACTGCGGCAACATGTTAACCATGTCCACATGATGGTTACTCTTCTACATGCTACCTCGTGATGGTTGTAGTAATACCTCATGCCAACTGGATTTCTGGACATTCTGTCCACATTGATCTACATAGCAACAACAATTTGACAATCCGGTGAAACTGACCCGTATTCCTGCGCTGTGGCTGGTATTCCTGCGCTGTGGCTGGTATTCCTGCACTGTGGCTGGTATTCCTGCACTGTGGTTGAAGTGTGTAAGGCAAATAGTGTGTGAACTGTAGGTGCGAAAATAAATCCATTTTTAACAAGCATTGAGCAAGTGGTTGCAAATGTTTATACCCAGTGCCATCCTTGAATCACTTGCTGGTGTCTATACACATCACCCCTGGTGGACAGTCCTGGTGCAGGCCCCTGGTGGATACCCAAGATGGAAACTCCTGGTAGACACCTCTGGTGGACACCGTGTACATTTTGTATTTTAAATTACTTGTAGCCACTCACCTAACTGATAATTATACAACTACGGTTTGTTGATATTCACAAGGTAAATCAAATATGCAGTTATGCGCACATGGCCAAAGTATCATGGAGATGAGCTACATTTGCCAAATGGGACATCGTTGAACTTTGTGAAGGAGTGCATACGCTAGGGCTAGGGGTGATAACTAATGCACCTCTGGCTAAAGAAGATGGCCAGTAGTGTCTGGTTTGTCATGTTTCCAACGGGTACTGCCCTTTGTGGTGGAAACTTCATCTTTGCCTGCTGTAGGCCCTTCAATGTGGCTGAAACAGGAAAAGAAAATGTTTTCTACTGTCTATAGCTGCATATTGCCTTCAAGACACAATAACTAAACATTATGGTGCCAGATTTTTCCATTTATGTACATCCTAGTCGTGGTGGTGGCGCACCCTGGTGCTTATGTGTTGTACCAATTGTATCATTGTTTTATTCAAGTCACTGTGTGGAGCCACTGTACACAGGTACACCCTCTGCAGATATGTATCCAACAAGCCAACGGCTGCCAGATGGTAGATACGAACATCACACAGAATATAACTTGTAGAGAAGAAATTGACATTAATATGGCAGTTAATTTTGTGGTCTATTTTTATGTGATAATGTGGCTTACAATCGCCCATCCATCAGATCAGACAGGTACATTTTCTAGTGTTTACATTACTGAATCTATGGCCATGTGTGGGGTTTTTTGTGGTGCATCTTTTATCTTCATTGGGTATACAGTTGAGTTGTAGAACATGTTTATGTACTCAGGGATATTAGTGGATGTGGTATGCTCGATGTGAAAATATGTCTCATTTACTCTTTGTATGCCGACTAGTCTCGAAGGCATTCAGTGCTGACTAGTTCCAACAGGCATCCAGGGCTGACTAGTCCAAACAGGCCTTCAGGGCTGACTAGTCCTAACAAGCCTCCAGAGCTGACTAGTCCCAGCAAGCCTCCAAGGCTGACTAGTCCCAACAGGCCTCCAGGGCTGACTAGTCCCATCAGGCCTCAAGAGCTGACTAGTCCCAGCAGGAAGGCAGCCAGTGCTGACTAGATCCAACAGGCCTTTGGAGCTGACTAGTCCCAGCAGGCCTTTAGTGCTGACTAGACCCAGCAGGACCTCAGTGCTGACTAGTCACGGCAGGCTATCAGTGCTGGCTAATCTCGGCAGGCAGTCAGTGCTGACTAGACCCAGCAGACCTTTAGAGCTGACTAGTCCCAGCAGGCCTTCAGCGCTGACTAGACCCAGCAGGCTATCAGTGCTGACTAAACCCAGCAGGCCTTCGATGCTGACTAGTCCCGGCAGGCCTTCGGTGCTGACTAGTTCCGGTAGGCAGTCAGTGCTGACTAGACCCAGCAGGCCTTGGGTGCTGACTAGACCTAGCAGGCATTGGGTATTGACTAGACCCAGTAGGCAGTCAGTGCTGACTAGACCCAGCAGGCCTTGAGTGCTGACTAGACCCAGCAGGCCTTGGGTGTTGACTAAACCCAGCAGGCCTTGGGTGTTGACTAGACCCAGCAGGCCTCGACCAATGAAAACGTCTCAGCAGGTGTCTAGCATCACTGTCAGGATAACTTCTGAGGGGTAATGTAATTTTTCATCCTGTAGTGTTGGCCTCTATGGAGGGTGTGGGGAGGGTGTTATACATGTGTACAACAATGTTTATAGTAAAATGCGATTTAAATGTGGTATGTTTCAAAATTTGTTTCATACATCTGATCATGAATGATGTCCGAGTTCACACACAAACATAAGTTAATTAGTCAGATTTTATCAAAGACGCAACCATAAATGAATATATTAAGTAGTTATTTTTAGGTCAGAGTTGTACTTGTTTTATAAGATAACCCTACTGTAACATCACAGTGTGTAATAATGTACCACTGGCAATTCAGTGAGTCCAGCTGTTGAGTCAGACTACTGTGGCAAATAGGTTTAATTGGATAATGTACATTGTAAATAATATATCATGTAAGTCTTGTGTATTTCATGATAGATGTAGCTGCTAGCTCAGTTGTTGGCCATTATGGATGTTGTGACAAATAAACAGTTGTTTTGTAGACAACTTTTGTTTGCTGTTGCATTTTTGTGATGACAGAGGTGACAAACCCCTGTAAAGAAAAAAGTTCATGCCTGCAGGTCCCTGTAAAAACAGAAGTTGTTCTTGTGGCAGACCCCTGTAAAGAAAGAAGTTGTTTTGGTGGCAGACCCCTGTAAAGAAAGAAGTTGTTCTGGTTGCAGACCCCTGTAAAGAAAGAAGTTGTTCTGGTTGCAGACCCCTGTAAAGAAAGATGTTCTGGTGGCATACCCTTGTAAAGAAAGAAGTTGTTCTGGTGGCAGACCCCTATAAAGAAAGAAGTTGTTCTGGTGGCAGGTCCCAGTAAAAAGGGAAATTGTTCTGGTGGCAGACCCCTGTAAAGAAAGAAGTTGTTCTAGTGGCAGGTCCCAGTAAAAAGGGAAGTTGTTCTGGTGGCAGGTCCCAGTAAAAAGGGAAATTGTTCTGGTGGCAGACCCCTGTAAAGAAAGAAGTTGTTCTAGTGGCAGGTCCCAGTAAAAAGGGAAGTTGTTCTGGTGGCAGACCCCTGTAAAGAAAGTAGTTGTTCTGGTGGCAGACCCCTGTAAAAAGAGAAGTTGTTCTGGTGGCAGGTCCCAGTAAAGAAAGTAGTTGTTCTGCCCTTATGAAAATATACCATAGTATATCATGGTATATCATGCATTTACCATGGTATATTTTCATAAGGTTGCTTATTGTGGCACTGGTGTTTCGAGAACGTCACCACCAAAATAATAATAACATGATATTTATATAGTGCCATAATCACATAGTGCTCTACAATTCAATAATAATACAACTAAATGTATATACGCAGTTAAATAATTAAAATAATAAATGAATTAAGAACAATACAACTAAAAATCATACTTCTTGTAGTAATACTGGCCAACACTCCTATGGAGTCAAACGGTCAGGGTTGGGTGCGCATGCTATTTAGTCATGTTTGTTTGGGACTAAGTCAAATTAATCAGTTAAAAAAACAAGGCCAATTTAAATTGAAGGGCATTACGACTAAAGCGTATACATGGAATTAAATAATTTAAACGATGAATTACATTGAGCAATAAATTATGAGTATCAAATGGCAGTAAAATAATAAATCAAATAAATTAAGATATATTAGGAATTAAGTAAGACAAAATAATGATAATAAATATCGCATAAGATTAAAGCCGGTAAACATATCATTATATCTTGTATATTCCTGTCGGAAAATGGAAGCTTTAACTGCCATTGAAAACTATCGCAGCTGTTAGAGTTTCTGAAATACATACGATGACAATAAAACCTTCCGGACGAATTTGTGGGGTGAACATGTTCACTTTACATATTCTGATATAACATCTAATTAAACAATTTATTCATTATAATTTGTCTTATATGGCATAGTTCAAGTTGTAGTGCAGCAAAATGTACAACATGCATCAGTAATATTACTAGTCTATGTTATTGATATTGAATTATGCAGATTCAGTGGTGGAAATTATGCGCATGCGCCGGAAGGGGGGCGGGTGGGCGATCGGGAAAAATACGTTATTATATACCCATAGACATAAATAGAACACCCGTTAGTATACGGGGTAATTAATGATGTAACTGTACGTATATACCGCAGTATACAGTCGTTGGGACTGCTGAAATCGCTGTATATTGCAGCTTCAAAGGGTAATCAAATTCTTGGACTGATTAGAAGAAACATAACATACCAGGGAAAAAAGTTAATTATACCTCTTTATAAAGCAATAGTTAGACCTCATTTAGAATACTGTATACAAGCATGGAGACCATATCGTAAGAAGGATATAGATACGCTTGAACGCATACAATGGAGAGCAACTAAAATGATTCCAGAACTTAGAGACCTTAGTTATGAAGAACGCCTGAAAGTATGTGGTTTAACAACTCTAGAGACAAGGAGGTTAAAAGGAGATCAGATTGAAGTTTTTAAGATATTGAATGGGTATGAAAATATTGATAGAAATATGTTTTTCTCACTCAAGAAGGATAGCAGAACTAGAGGACATGAGGTAAAATTAGTAAAGGATCAATGTAGATTGGACATCAGGAAGCACTCGTTCTCACAGAGGACAATAAATGAATGGAACAAATTGTCTACAGATTGTGTAACTGCTAGCATGTTTAAAAACAAGGTTGACACATATCTCAGGAGGGCGGGTTATAAGTAGGTGAACATTGTTGGACTCTCGATAAGCCAATGGCTTCCTTGTCCACTTGCCATCTGGCTTGGATGGCAAATCTTGTTAAATCTTGTTAAATATTCCACACTCCAACACTGGTTTCGCATTGCACGCAGTGTCCGTGTTCGGAAGCGTTGAATGCTATATCAAATACGATTAATTGTTTACATCGTCCAACGTGTGTCCCGAAACGAAACCAGCAATGGTATCGCATCGAAAAGACGTCGACATCTCCCCTAGTTGGGGTCATGCATCATTGCTTCACTCATGCTTCGCCAGAATGTATCACGCCCATCCTCTTCTTCCAGGCTGCCCCACGTGAGTTGGATGGAGGTGGAGTCTGGTAGGAGCAGTTGCTATAGACGTCGGGGAATGGAAGTAGGTTGGATGTCGTCGAATAAGACAAAGATGTAATTGGGCAGCGGCTTGCTGCTGTCGAGCGCCGTCGCCAGGTAGTTCGCTGCCATCGATGAACTCTCGCGTCAAACACAAGACTACCTTGTCGCTATTATCGAAGTTGAGCTTTTTTGAGGCGCCGATCGCCGAAGTAGCGACGCAAGCCCCACTGGTTGTTGAACCTCTCCACACCATCCACGTCCACCATATGCTTGTCCTATCAACAGTTCAACACAACATCAACATGATTTACCATGGTTATACCTGGGTCAAAACACCACGGTATACTATGCATTTACCATGGTATATTTTCATAAGGGTGGTGGCAGCTCCCTGTAAAACAGTTGTTCTGGTGGCAGATCCATGTAAAGAAAGAATTTGCTCTAGTGGCAGACCCGTGTAAAGAGAGAAGTTATTCTGGAGGCAGACATCTGTAAAGAAAGTAGTGGCGGGGCCTTAAAATTGTAATGAAAGAAGTAGACCTGGTGGCAAACTAATGTAAAGAAAGATACGCGCACGCACGCATGCACGCACGCACGCATGCAGACGCACACACGCACACTGGTATACCCATCACGCCATCAAAGCCTTCAACAGCCATCCACACCAAAAAGAACTGTTAAAAAAATTATTTTCCCCCAACAATAAAATATTGGAATTCACTACAAGACATAATAACTAGCATCATATAACCACAGCAATTTAAGCAATCTCTCACCCACATAGTCCCAAACAAACACGACTAAATAGCATGCGAACCCAACCCTGACCGTTTGACTCCATAGGCGGGTTGGCCAATACCAGTACAAGACGACATCATGTTACCTTTATTGCCCTCTATTGGATAGTAAGAAAATTACTAATAGTTAACTATAGTATTCGCAAGGTGGCAGTGCAATGTTCGAGTGGCGCTTCTGAAATCGTGTTTATATTCGCATGATTTCGAACGTTACCATTTCATTGATTAATATATAAAGACTTAAAGCACAGTGGTGTGGATAATATATGCTGGTTCCACGATTTCATGCTAGTATCTTAGATTTAACATAATGAAAAGGTATAGTTTTCTAAATAAAAGCTCAGGTTCACTGCTTTATCGCTCACATCACTGTCACTAACGAAATGGCATTGGTATAACGTCCTCGGCGTAAGAACCACGACTCGAACGAGGAGGTATGTTATATGGGAGTCCCTGCTGCATGTTTTGGTGAAGCAGCATGCCTGCATATCACCACTCAAATGTAATTTAAATGTGCAGAAATGAACTATTTACTTTCACTTCTATAGTTACAGTAGGCACTTCAACAAAATATGCTGCCTCGGTTGTCCCGCGTGCACGAAAATCCGCTCACGAATAGCGCCGTGGCGATTACCAGAATCTCGTTCACATTTAGTTTTGCCTCGTATTTTGTCGGCTGGTTCCATTCATTTTTATCAGCTTTGATGGCACCTTTGAAAGCTGTAAGTTAACTTTCGTAGGCATCTTTTTCTTATCGAAATTGGACCAAAATAATGCTTACAAATGTTAATTAGACGGCATAGGTGTATTTCTAATGCAAGTAGCACAAATTCGTAAATTCCTCAGAATATGTCGAAGTTAATATATGGGGATCTTCATTCCACGCGAATGGAAATTGTGGTTTTAGTCACATGCAACATTATGAAGTTTCATGGATCTGTGACACTGAGAACGAGTCTCCAGAAGTAAATCATGACCTATTTACATTTCTCTGAATTTAATTCACTACAAAGCCAATACCATCTATTTTATATGATTTTAATGGTTATGTTGTTTGGGCCTTGGCTAGAGCCTAAAAAATACAAGACTTTTATAAAATAATGCAATTTTTCAATGATTTTGAAAAAATAAGAAAAAACTTTGTGCAAGAGATTTATATTCTAAATCACAATGACAATTAATCTTTTTATTGATTGAGTGCAAACTAATTGTTATTAATTATTTTATTGATTGAGTGCAAACTAAAAAAAATACTTATAAAATAGTTACAATGAATTATTGATTTACAAAAAAAGACGTTTTGTGATAAGCTGCCACTGGACAATCTTGCTGAATAAACATACACCTCTCAAAAACAAGTTGCTAGATTTTGTTTGTGACCTGATATATTATGTGAATTTTCACACTTACAATATTTGCATGCAGAATCAAGATAATTAGGCCAAATCACAACTGCAACAAGAAATGTATGAATCATTTAGACAAACTAAATTTCACTTTGGGTATGTTATGTATAACTATAAGTAAAATTGGGTATATATATTAAATAATATACAAAGCTCTTAACACATTATACATATACCTTCATAATCATGGAAGTTATATTTTTTATTGAAATGTGTCGGTCTGTTGACTTCACACACTAATTAGCCAATATTGACTTATTAATTGCATCAGGTAAGTTATGAAATTACTGCAATGTATATGTATGACCCCTATTACTGTGTTTGTAAACCCTGAACAAATTACATAAATATATGTTGACTAGCCAATGTTGTCTTATTAATGCATTAATTGAATTGCTATTAATGATAAATGATTGGGTGACATATAATTGTGATCCAAATTAATGTGTTTTCAAAACCTGACTAAATTATTAATATATCTATACAAATAAAAAACTTATGAAATTTTAGGGAAACGTATTAAACATGTATTAAAAGAAAACACAAAAATGGGAGTATTTTCTTTGTATATAGGATACAAATTTTTTTCAAATTTTTGCTGTTTTAAAAATGTGATATCTTTGGATCTAATAAATAAAAAAAAAACAGTTCTAGGTTCCTGGGGATGTTACCTTTGATTTAAATCAATTGCCAATGTTCTATCATGACATCTAATGTTTCATTGAAGTTCCTAGTGTCAGTGACAGTGATTGTTATAATAAGAATCTAAGGCAGCAGCTATGGAAAATATATCATATTCTGTTAGTTGTTTCTGTAGGTCTGGACATAGTACAAAACAGCTGTTGGTCCGATACTTCGAATGTGCTATGAGAACTTCCAGTAAAATGTAATAGCAGCTATATCAGGGTTCGAAATACCGGTAGCCCATAGCTACCAAAATGGGCTACCAAATTTCTGTTGGGCCACCAGACTATGAGACAAGAGGAGGCAGATGGGCTACTGATAAATCTAGGTCACAGCCTGGGTGGTCTGATTGTCACTGCAGTTCTAGTCAATGCCTGGGGAGAAATCACTGGCTTCCTGGTCTTGCCAGATGGTAACAAATCAATTGTTAAGAATTAATAACATCAAAGATGTTGCCTGCATGTCAAACTTCAACCCAACAATCCAATAAACAGCCCCACGTGTGCTAATTCTAGGAAGCAAATTTTTGTCAATTATATTAGTAATGTCAATTGGCCAACAAAGTCGCATTGTGTTTTCTGTTGTGGAATTGGCTATACATGTGGGCTACCAGATGTGTCTGCAGGCTATCAGATATTTCAGCTAGGTAGCCCTGCTGGCTACCTAGATTTTTTTAGTTATTTATACCCCTGACAAATCACACCTCACAGACTAGCTATTTGTCCAGTTCTCTGAAATAGCATATATTTGTAGTTGTAAAAATGTCTTGGTTGAGGAATATGTTTATTGCTGTAGTACATAATTATTGTCTATTTAACAACAACTCTAGTTCAAGTTCATGTGCTGTTATGTCTAAAACCAACTCATTGTCAAATTTAAAATCATAGAAGTTTGATGACAACTGCCTGTCTAAAGATTTGTTTAATACTTTTGAGATCGTTGTAAGAAGAGAAGGTATCATTTTCAAATACTGATGTAACATTATTACTATTATTATTATTATTTTAGCTTAGATAATATTCCGTTGCTTAGCACCTGGTTTATTAATTACTTGTTGATCATCTGTATGTGCACATTTATATGTTGTTGGGTTTACGGGCAGTGTCACGCACATGCTTACTGCACATACAAAGCATAAAGGGTAAGGAACAAGAACTGGGTAACTAGAGCATTAGACAGTTTGTATTTTATTTTAAATGCATAATAAGAATGAATACAAAGAAATTATTGGAAAAGTTGTTCTCACAATACCTTTTATTAACAAATGTCATTGTTGAGAGTTTCTTCAAAGTGCTGCAATAAACTGTTATTATTGGCTGTCATAAAACGAACCTTTATGGGAAATACACAATTGTCACGTTAAACATAAACAGTAATTTCAAGTGAACACTCCAACTATCGCATAACCATATTAGACTTTGTGTTCGCCTCATGACCAGTGGCTATTGGGTTCGAACTCTGACTCACCTGGCTAAAAATATACATGTTTTCAGATGAGACACTAAAAGCCATAGTTTCGCTTTTACCTGGCTAAGGGTTTACCAATGTCCATATAAAATGTAATCATTGTAAATTTCAATATTTGCAATTAATATTTACTGAGTTAATTGATTATTATTGTTCAATATGTTTTTAATAGTATGATTTTAGTTGGCATCATCGTGTAGATGCAGTGATTGAACACAAATCTCATCACACTCTGTTCTAGGGTCCAAAACATTCCTAAGAGAAGACAGTTCTGCGAAAAACTCAAACAAAAATGTGTTTATTTTCAAACGAACTGTAGTACAAGTCTGCAAGTACCTAACACATGTGCTTGTTGTTAGTTCTGCTCATGTCACAATACTAATTGTGTTTCCTATAGTTGATGGTGGCAGAGAAACATCATGTCCTCAGTGCACACTAATGAGCCAACAACAGCGTGTTCTGGAAGCAGGCGAAGGATGGAGAAATGTCTGTTGTCAAATGAAGAGGTAGACTTGCCTGAAGCTCTCCTACAAGATGTACGTACTTTCCTTGCATTCAACAAATGAACGTATTAATGTTATTCCAAGTGATGTTCTCACTTCTGTCCTCAGAGTCCACCCTTTTTGCAGTCAAAACTTCTCCTCACAGACCATCCCTGTCCTGTGAGATTCTAAGGACCAGTAACTAAAGAGAAATACCAAACACTGAAAGCAGAATTTTGAAGACTAAATGTGATCACCAGAAACTGCACAGTTCACACTTAAAAGGCTTTGCTGACTTGGACAGCAATTAGCCGGACAAAATATTACTGTTACTTTGATTTCATTTAATGTTGGATTAATTTTATTTTTACATTGTATTAATTTTATTTTTACATTGCATTCATTTTATGTCTATACTATAAAACAGTTTGTGGCTGTGTATGTTTGTTTGTTTGCCTGTTCCCTGATATTTCCGTCAGTTTTGTATGTTTGGGGCTGACATGTTGTAGGCATACTTTGGAGCCCATGGATATGTTTTGTAAGGTTGGGACTGACATGTTGTAGGCATGCCTGGGGAGCCATGGAGATGGTTCATACATTTACAGATTTTCTAAATTCTCCCAGGGGTGGGGGACCTTCACACGAAAAAAAAGGGTACCTGGTAGTTACATGCAGTTGTTCACAACAATTGTTCTGAGTTACGTAATCTATGTAAAAATCTCCACATAAGTTACATTGTACGATATAAAAGCTGCCCCTACTAAATATGTGCATTGCATGAAAAACATGGCAAAGTGCACGCAATGAAAAACGCATAGCTCAACGTGATAGATATCCATAAAGCGGCTTTAGGTAGAAAAGGCTAGTGACTGTCTTTTCACCCCATGCAATGCCATGGATCTCAGCCAGTTGCATATATTTTACATTGCATTAATTTTATGTAATGTTCATTTTACAATTGAAGGGTTTCGGGACAAAACGCAATGAATCCATTTTTTTTGTGGAGAAAAACTCCCTTCTGCATTTCATCCTCAGAATGTAAATGGAAACTTGCACGTGATATTGAAATATCATAGAAATGTTGTCCGAATTAGCATTTATCTTGTTTTGCCCTGAAACCCTTCAATTGCATTAAGATTACATTGCATTAGTTTTACATTGTGTTAATTTGTATTGTGTTCACTTTACATTGCATTCGTTTTGCATTGGTAACATTCATATGATAACGAACCGTTGGGTGGAATGAAGTCTTTGTTTAATACACCTTTTTATGAAGGACATGACAACATCTCGTGTAGGTACGATAAGAAGAAGAATGTGTCATTGCAGATCAATGTCTTCACGCAAATAGTCAGTGGCGACACCTGGCAGAAGGTATTGACAGCAACACAGCGGAGCTACCTAATGGTGGGTTTGTGGACTATCATGCCAACAGTACATAATATGAAAACATTTTCCATAAATAATAGCATATGGCAATCATTTCACGTTTCTTGTTAATGCAGTTATCTTGTATAGTTGTAACCAGTGTTTAACATAGAACTGCAGCACAAATATATCATAACTTCAATACAAACTACACAGTTGTATCATTTATTTAAAATCCAGCACAACCACAGTTAAACAGGGGCTCCTGAAATACGCGATACCTTTTTTAGTTGATAATCTGATGTGTGTTGGTGATAAAACCATAAACATGAGAAAAGTAGGGATGAGACATGACAAGTTTTGGACAAGACTTCGTCATGTTTGTGCAGTGTGTTCTGTCAGTTAATTGATCCTACCCATAACGACCAGTGGCACATCTGGTGCATGTAAGTGTTATTGTTGGTACGATGTATTCTTTACTGAAACAGTAATACTTTCCAACTCTAATTTAAAGTACAAATTATGCATCCGTTGACAATTGATCCCATGTTGCTTTGCACGCCTGCAGTCTAGCGATTTTCTGGGTAACGACTATTGTTTTATTTGCAGACATTCCTGCCAGCATTTCCTGAGGAGGACACTGAGAAGAAAAACGAAACTTTGCAACGGCTGTTCGCATCACAGACCTTTAAGTTCAACAGTCCCCTTCGACAGTTTCACAGGAGACTCAAAGGTAAATTGCCGATGTCAAAATGCAGTGGCAAAACCTAGTAGTATCTTAATAGTATCATCATTTTGTACTAAAATTTTTGACTAAGAGATGATCTCAAAACATTGATGCACAGCACTTCACAAAACTGATGTGATTTAACTCAGAATCCGCCTCTACATGAAACTTTAAATTACATCAACCTGTGAAACTGTCCTCGTCCTTTATGCTGTAAACATCACATACCGTTCATATTTAAGCATCATGATGCAAAACTGCCTGCATCTACACGAAGTCCGCACCCTTATGAACTGTGGTCGGAAAAAAAAGTGGTTTTTTTTAAATACATTAATGTATGACTCTGCACAAAAGAGCTACTAACTTCCCCAATGAAACCAGAGATATCATCCCTAATGTTTTGAGATCATCCATAATGGATCCCGTGCCAGGTAACTTGGCTAGTATGATATAAGTTAAATTTATAGGCTATGCGTTAAGTGTTGAGAACGTATGGCTGAATCCGTCTATCGTCTGGATCCACTACAGAAGGAAAGTTTTCCCCAGACATTGCCAAGTATGCAGCCCTGATCCGACGGGCACGTCTTCAGGAGTACAGACATCAACAGAAGGTCTACTACTCCAACTTACTGAAGGAAATACTCATCAGTCGACAGGTACAACCTTACACTCACGCAATCTTCCTCACTCCCACTGGAGCATAAGGCACCAACCAGTCTTCTCGAGCTAGGCCGGTCTTGGACGAGCCAATCTAGTTCGATCCAGGTCTCTGCAGCCATCTTCATCTCTTCTGCAACAGTCCTTCTCCAGGTGCCGAGTGGTCTGCCTCTTTCTCCAGATGGTGTCCAGTTGAAAGCGGCATGTGGAAGGCTATCGTTGTCCATTCAGAGAACATGACCAAGCCTTCAACCTTATAATATAGCCAAAATACTGTAATTGTTGTACATAATTGATCCTGGTTTTAAATTATGCTGTAATTGTATTTGATTTAATTCTTGTAATTACAACAGTTACATCAATTATAATGAATTACATTGTTTTTATATAACAAACTTTACCTGAAAAAGTGCTGTCTTACAGAAATCCTTTTGATCAACCATATGCAAAACATAAAAATTCACATAATTTAATTAATTAATACTGAATAAATGTTTGGATGAAGAGTTGATCCCACATATCATATCTGTTATTGTAATTGGAATGATGTAATTGTAAATTATTTTAAATATTTAGAAATGCAGTTGTAATTGAAATTAAAAAGTAGTGTAACAAGTTTTATTTTGTGTAACTCAACACAGCCCTGAATGTAACATTGAATACTATCAATGTCATTATTATATGTTATGCTGTACCCTATGTGCTGACATTTTGTAGGCCTGTCTGGGGCCCATAGGGATGAGAAAAAAAATTGAAGATTCCCCTGAGGGTGGGGATATTATTTACCAATTGTAAATAAAAGTTTATGATATAATCAGAAAGTGTGTTGTTTAGAACATCCTGGAACAAGTGTATCAGCTTCCTCCGACTGAAGATCCACTCCGACTGAACCCACAGCGCTACCAGATGGCGCCACGGCAGCAACGCAGCATCGAGTACAGGGTGAAGAGGAAAGTCAGGAAGTAAGCTTTGCGTTTCAACATGGAAGAAAGTCAGGAAGTATGCTTTGCATTTCAACATGGAAGTAAGTCAGGAAGTAAGCTTTGTCTTTCAACGTGGAAGTAAGCTTTGTCTTTCAATGTGGAAGTAAGTCAGGAAGTAAGCTTTGTCTTTCAACGTTAAAGTAACTCAGGAAGTAAGCTTTATCTGTCAATGTGGAAGTAAGTCAGGAAGTAAGCTTTGCTTTTCAACATTGAAATAAGTCAGGAAGTAAGCTTTGTCTTTCAGTATGGAAGTAAATCAAGAAGTAAGCTTTGCCTTTCAACTTTGCAGTAAATCAGGAAGTAAGCTTTGCTTTTCATCATGGAAGTAAGTCAGGAAGTAAGCTTTGCCTTTCAATGTGGAAGTAAGTCGGGAAATTAGCTTTGCCTTTCAATGTGGAAGTAAGTCAAGAAATTAGCTTTGCCTTTCAATGTGGAAGTAAGTCAGGAAATTAGCTTTGCCTTTCAGTATGGAAGTTTGCATTGCCTTTCAGTATGAAAGTAAGCCAGGAAGTAAGCTTTGACTTTCAGTATATACTGAACAACAAAAAGAATGCGAATATTTCAACGTGGTGTGGTGTCTCGATAAAGTCAAAAATTTTGCGCATGATGCACGTGCTATGCATGGTCCAGTCTGGTTAATCCAGGGCCTGTGTGTGTAAGTAGGATGCACGTGCAGGCACCGCAGGTGGAATTTACTCTCTACTTGGCTTCATGATGTGCTATTACAATGTTTTCGTTGCATGGTTTCAGGGTCATAAAGGAAGTGAACGAGGAGTGCGGACTGGAAGACACCTCCTCCGAGGAAGAGGACGACCGACACATAGGTAACCAGACTTTCTGGGGGTGGGTGGGTGGGTGGGTGTACGTTATGCTACTCCTAGATGCTTTGCACCTGTGACGCCAAATTTTCAAAGGTTCATCTATGACCCCACGGTCGGTTTGCGGCACTTTTTTTTAGAATATTTACCCCGCTGTTACAGTTTCTATAAACAATCAAATTACCCTTTGTAGGTGACTAGGTGACTAGGTGTTATGTGTAAGTTACATAATACAAAGGTAGCTAGACGTTATTATACCTGTTGCAATTTCAAGAGTTGCATTCCAAAAAGCCATCAAGATAGACTGAGAGCATCAAGTATCAAGGCATAGATGAATATAGTGATAACGTTGTGCATCCTAAAATGTTGTAAATATTGTTATCATGACAGTCACTTACAAACTACCAAGTTATCTGGAGAATGGGTATATTTTCTTGTTTAAGTGTTGGCCAGCCTATGCCCCCTGTATTGGCCAGCCTATGCCCCTCCCCCAGAATACTTGATGCTGATCAACACATACATGTGTTGATCAGCATCAACATACATGTCAATCCAATATAACCATGCTAGTGTTGTCTGTCAAAGTTGTCAAGATTGAAGTTACGAAGTCTGATCGTTTATAATCATAAAATCATGCTATAAACAGCTTGACTGACGGTTTAATAAACTGAAATATTTTTTTTTATTATAACCGTAATCTGTTTATGAAGATAAATTTTATCATTCAGTGCCTTCACAAACAGCTGTTAACAATGTTCAATACCTGTGGACAAAGTTTATCGAAGTCAGGCGTTCACAGGATCGTCATCAACACCCATAGATTTACGTCCACCCCAAAACATTAAAATTAAACACGTAACAGTCAGAGTATATTTTTCAAATGTGTGCTTTGTACCTTTTATATAGGCAACCTGCTGAATCTTTTCAATAGAACAGCCCGCATTCATACAGTGCCTTCCAAACCAACCGTTAAAAACATCAACCACACAAGCTTTATAGAAACCCTTGAGATGCTTTCTGTTATAGTTCTGTTAGACCGTGATGTTTATTTGGTTTCTGCGGTATTATGTAAACAAAACATTGGTGCCTGTGTAGGTTCAAAAGGTCGTAAGCAGCTGTTCAAGTCGTCGTTACAAGAGAGCCCACCTGAGATCCCTCCTGCTCCGTCGGTACTTGCGACATTCGCGTCAAAGCCTCTCATGATGAATGGAGAATCTGCAAGTAAGATTTCTACACCGTCTGGTGTCTGCCTTCAGAAGGTTGTCTATAACAGTTACTCTCCTCTTTAACCATCAAGTCCGGGGTAAGGCTGGCACAGATACTGCTCTGAAGTCCGGGGTAAGGCTGGCACAGATACTGATCTGAAGTCCGGGGTAAGGCTGGCACAGATACTGCTCTGAAGTCCGGGGTAAGGCTGGCACAGATACTGCTCTGAAGTCCGGGGTAAGGCTGGCACAGATACTGCTCTGAAGTCCGGGGTAAGGCTGGCACAGATACTGATCTGAAGTCCGGGGTAAGGCTGGCACAGATACTGCTCTGAAGTCCGGGGTAAGGCTGGCACAGATACTGCTCTGAAGTCCGGGGTAAGGCTGGCACAGATACTGCTCTGAAGTCCGGGGTAAGGCTGGCACAGATACTGATCTGAAGTCCGGGGTAAGGCTGGCACAGATACTGATCTGAAGTCCGGGGTAAGGCTGGCACAGATACTGATCTGAAGTCCGGGGGCTAAGGCTGGCACAGATACTGATCTGAAGTCCGGGGTAAGGCTGGCACAGATACTGATCTGAAGTCCGGGGTAAGGCTGGCACAGATACTGATCTGAAGTCCGGGTAAGGCTGGCACAGATACTGATCTGAAGTCCGGGTAAGGCTGGCACAGATACTGATCTGAAGTCCGGGTAAGGCTGGCACAGATACTGATCTGAAGTCCGGGTAAGGCTGGCACAGATACTGCTCTGAAGTCCGGGGTAAGGCTGGCACAGATACTGATCTGAAGTCCGGGGTAAGGCTGGCACAGATACTGATCTGAAGTCCGGGTAAGGCTGGCACAGATACTGATCTGAAGTCCGGGGTAAGGCTGGCACAGATACTGATCTGAAGTCCGGGGTAAGGCTGGCACAGATACTGCTCTGAAGTCCGGGTAAGGCTGGCACAGATACTGATCTGAAGTCCGGGGTAAGGCTGGCACAGATACTGATCTGAAGTCCGGGGTAAGGCTGGCACAGATACTGCTCTGAAGTCCGGGGTAAGGCTGGCACAGATACTGATCTGAAGTCCGTGGTAAGGCTGGCACAGATACTGATCTGAAGTCCGGGGTAAGGCTGGCACAGATACTGATCTGAAGTCCGGGGTAAGGCTGGCACAGATACTGCTCTGAAGTCCGGGGTAAGGCTGGCACAGATACTGATCTGAAGTCCGGGGTAAGGCTGGCACAGATACTGATCTGAAGTCCGGGGTAAGGCTGGCACAGATACTGCTCTGAAGTCCGGGGTAAGGCTGGCACAGATACTGCTCTGAAGTCCGGGGTAAGGCTGGCACAGATACTGCTCTGAAGTCCGGGGTAAGGCTGGCACAGATACTGCTCTGAAGTCCGTGGTAAGGCTGGCACAGATACTGATCTGAAGTCCGGGGTAAGGCTGGCACAGATACTGCTCTGAAGTCCGTGGTAAGGCTGGCACAGATACTGCTCTGAAGTCCGGGGTAAGGCTGGCACAGATACTGCTCTGAAGTCCGGGGTAAGGCTGGCACAGATACTGCTCTGAAGTCCGGGGTAAGGCTGGCACAGATACTGATCTGAAGTCCGGGGTAAGGCTGGCACAGATACTGCTCTGAAGTCCGGGGTAAGGCTGGCACAGATACTGATCTGAAGTCCGGGGTAAGGCTGGCACAGATACTGATCTGAAGTCCGGGGTAAGGCTGGCACAGATACTGATCTGAAGTCCGGGGTAAGGCTGGCACAGATACTGATCTGAAGTCCGGTGTAAGGCTGGCACAGATACTGATCTGAAGTCCGGGGTAAGGCTGGCACAGATACTGATCTGAAGTCCGGGGTAAGGCTGGCACAGATACTGATCTGAAGTCCGGGGTAAGGCTGGCACAGATACTGATCTGAAGTCCGGGGTAAGGCTGGCACAGATACTGATCTGAAGTCCGGGGTAAGGCTGGCACAGATACTGATCTGAAGTCCGGGGTAAGGCTGGCACAGATACTGATCTGAAGTCCGGGGTAAGGCTGGCACAGATACTGATCTGAAGTCCGGGGTAAGGCTGGCACAGATACTGATCTGAAGTCCGGGGTAAGGCTGGCACAGATACTGATCTGAAGTCCGGGGTAAGGCTGGCACAGATACTGATCTGAAGTCCGGGGTAAGACTGGCACAGATACTGATCTGAAACCCTGATGTAAGGCTGGCACAGATACTAGTCTGAAGTCCGGTGTAAGGCTGGCACAGATACTGATCATCGATTTTTTTTCGTCACTGATCCTTTTTCACTGCCATCTCCACCATCTCCACCATCTCCACCATCAGTCCTCCCATCTCAGTCTCGGTCTCCTTCTACGCTTCACTCTGAGCACATCTGTTCTCTTCGTCAACCGTACCCCTTCCATTCCAGCCCACTTTAACAGACTCCTCACCAGCTTCTTCCTGAAACTCTCTTTCACACTAACGTCCACCCAATTGTAATGTTGTTTGTTTGCTTTTGAATTTTTTAATAATCACACCAGCATGGACTAAGATAGATTACTTGTTAACATATACTGAGGAGCTAAAGAGGTTAAAGGAATAGGTCTTCAGATGACAGTAAAATGTCATATTTGCTACTTATCTAAAACTAAAACAAAGTGAGCTATGAAGAGTTGGTGCACAACCAAGAAAACCCTGGTTCTGACAGGTATTTCAACTCTGAAAAAAATTAGCACACATAAAAAGTGCACACAGATACAGATGTGCACATATACCTAGACAATGGTGGTGTGTGTGTGTGCGTGCGTGCGTTCGTGTGTGCGTGTGTGTCCCCTGCTCCTTAACGATTACCATCCAGTGGCACTTACCTCAGGCATTTACCACAGTTGCGATGAAAGTTTTTGAACATATTATGCTCCGTTATCTGAAATCTTCCATGACTGGTCTATTCGATCCTCACTCTCTTTACAAACGACTGTGTATCTGGTAACCAATCTGTTCGCGTGGTTTAGTTCTCGGATGACACCACTGTAATTGGCTGTGTCAACAATGCTAACGAGTCTGTGTATAGAGAGGAAGTTCAAAGACTGGCTGGCTGGTGTAAGAACAACAACCTGGTACTAAACATATCCAAAACTAAGGAAATGATCATTGATTTTCGCAAAAAGAAAACACCCATCCACCCCCTTTTCATTGACAGTGCTGAAGTCTTACAAGCCGACTCTGTAAAATTTTTGGGTTCGACTATTTCAAAAGATCTCTCCTGGTGTAATAACTCGATTGACATCATTAAAAAAGCACAAAAACGCATGCACTTCCTTAGACACCTCAAGCGATTTGGCTCATCTCAAGCAATATTAACACGTTTCTACTGCGCAGTTATTGAAAGTGCCTTGTAATTTTCTATTCTATCAAATTGAATCAGTCGTCAAAAACGCTTCTAAACTAATCGGGTTAAATATGCCGTCTATCAGGTCTCTTTATCTCGCAGTTTGCGTAAATCCAAGTGTATTGCACAATACGCATGTCATCCAGCCAACCATCTCCTTGTACTCCTTCCCTCCGGTAAGCGCTACCGTTGCATAAAAACTAAAATGACAAGATTCAACAATAGTTTCTCCTGCGCTGAGATTTTTAAACAGAGAGCCATCATGAATGTCTTGCCTCTGGCAGGTAGTTACAATGTCGGGTTTTTTTGGTTTTTTTAATCTATTATATAACTCTCGTTTGTTTCAACTGTTTTTAGTATTATGTTTGGTGATATGTAATGTTTAGTCCGTGTGTTATTGGGTGCATGAGTGTATGTTTGTGCTAACGCCACAACACTACAAATTCCTTGTACTTGCTACTTGGTAATAAAACGTATCTTATCTTAATCGAGCAAATGTCGCATTTCAAGATTTTACAATATTGCTGATTGGATGAAAATTTCCATTTTTCATGTAGTGCTCTACTTTGTCAAATTGGTGCCACGCTTTCTAATAGTTGTGTTTGGCAGCGGTTTTAATGATTATTTCAACATTGACCATAAAGACAGTAGTGAGGGAGCAAGTGACAGTCAAAGCTATTATCAGATTATGACATGTTGCCTCCAGGAGAGATGCGATTGTGATTTAAATAATTATCGCACAGTGATAAGTTATAGATAATTTTGAAGCTTTTTCATTTTAATGTGATAATAAAATATAACATAATTTATATTATCGCTGCAATGCTGTACATTAGGTCAGATGACTGCCCTTAAGAGGGGTGTCAGCCCCATAGAGATCACAGCTGAAGACTTTGCTGAGATGCTTCAGAGACACCGCAAGAGAAGGCTTGATTCAGAGGTCAGTCATGCCAGATTTGTACTGTCAGCAAACAATATTTGCACACCTGAACACAATAAGATTCGTCATGGCTTGGACTTGTATGAGTCATGTAATATGTGAAGTTAATTGCTAACTTGACCCTGAAGAAGTCCTAATTAATAAAACAGTTGGTAAATACATTCGGTCTATTTTATAATTATTGTTTGCTGCAAATGTATAATAATAATTATCATCATCTATTTGCCCAGAAACATACAATAAAAAGGTAACGAGGTTAGGTCCATGTAATAAGTCATAATGTATGTAGTTGTTAGCTGTATTTTAGAATTTTCATTGTAAGTTTCCCATCATAATACTGTATAAAAGCATAAGGAACAATTAAATGAACACAAACGGATTTACTACTTCTGGTACAAAAATAATAAATTTTTCTCAACAAAATGTTTTAAAGAACACGTTCATTTTACATTTTCTAGTTTCGTTCTGTGAATCCTCTTGCTTCGGGGCTCTTTGGCAACAACATTGATCTAAACTCTTTTCTGACCTTATGGAATAGCTATGCTTGTGTTTATTCAGTTAGCTTTCATGATTATCATGCTTTCATTTCTTGAAGGATCACCCGGATTTAGACACAAAAAACTTGTGTCTGGACGACATACTGCAGAGAGCACATCCAGGCAAAAAGACTTTGAAAGCAACAGGTAGGTAACATGACACAGTCACATGACGTGACTTTCTGTCCTAAGGTGTGGAGGTTGATATATGTTGGCAGTTTGAGGCATTGATGGGTTGAGGTTTAACTGTATGAATTATGAGCAGAACAGTCGCCTGCGTTTAGAAGCTGCTGGTTTTCCATAATTTTTTCTAATTTTCATATACAGAATATATTTTCATTATGAGTGCGGCATGGTAATGCTGTCTAGAGGAGATGAAGTGGTGTTGGAATAAATATGTATTTGAAGTGCTTTGAATTGTTCTAAAACATATAAGGTATATGCTGTTTAAATAATGTACCTTTACTGCCAGTTTATATCTGTTACGAGAAGAATATATTCACCAAGCATGGTTAACAGTGTTTATTACTACGTTTTGTATTCTCATTACTGCCTGTTGTGTTACTGTTATGGTAGTAAAACAACAGTGTAGACTGAATATAAGGAAGGAACATAATTATTATCTTAGATTGCATACATTTGGATTAACAATTGTTGGACTCTCGATAAGCCAATGACTTCCTTGTCCACTTGTCATCTGGAGTTTTAGCTTTGGATAACAGTCTTGTGATTCTTGTCTTGTTAAATTATTTAAATAACATTAAAAACACTTTTCTCTTCAATATTGTGTTCTGCAAGGGCACCACTTGATGTGTGAGAGATTTCTGTTGAGTCAACCTGTAGTCTGTTGGGGGTCAATGGTCTATTGGTTAGAGAACCCGCCTGTCAATCGATAGGACGTTGGTTCGATTCCACCTCCGCTGTTTCAAAGCTTAGGCAATTTCGTTCACCCCAAGACTCAAGTGGGGTGAACTCATAGGGAAATGGAAAAAACCTGTTGTGGACACACTAACTCTAGAGAAGTAAAACTCTGAAAATAAACCACGCGTATGATGTTAGCCCTAGAAAGGGCTGTTTGGAGTTAAATGTCATGAGTCAAGTTGATGTAGACTCTGTGATGTGTCCAGGCGCGATGACTCATCATGGGCCTCCGGGAAAGAAGAAACCAAAAGAGGCATCTGAAAAGAAGAGGCGCGTGAAGATTGAGGGGGAGTCAATGCAGGGGGCAGACGACGAATCCCTCGGCAGGGAGACAGGAGACATGGCTGGGTAATTGTTTTCTTCAGACCTTCAAATTCTCCCTATGGGAAGGTTAATTTTCAAACATCCTACCAATTTCCCCCAAAAATTCCCGCTCTTATGTTTTTTATTTTACTTTTGTTGTTGATTTTCATGTATTTTTACTTGACTAAGTTTATTTACACACAGTTGTATGATAACATTTTATTTAATAAAGCCGAAGATTTGAAAATCCCTCTTGCATAATTCAGCTAAAAACATTCGGAAGGTGAAACCACCAATGGAAAAATCACTGTAAAAATCTGCCGTCATGGTGAATGTGCAGTAGTAGTTTTTGTTAACGTAATTGAGTTTCAAATATCCTTATAATTATATTTATGTATATTTTTGTATGTCGTATGTACAAATAATTACAAGGATGCTTGAAACTCAAGTATATTGCCAAAAACGTTTGTTGTATATGTACCACTGCATTCACCTCCGTGTGTGTATTAAATTTTCCCGCCACTGTGAGTGCTTCACACCTCTCTGGTTCTGTTTGTATCACTCCAGATACTGTGCGACAGCCTCCCCATGGACCAGTAGAATAAGCCCTCTGATCCTGATTTTAAGAAAGGGTTACTAAGCACCACCGATGTCTGTGTTTCAGCAGGCCCCAAACCTACAAAACTGCAGTAAATTTCTTCTGTTTGCTGCGAGACTTCATCTGTGAAAGGCAGGAATGTCGCATCACAACCGCAAAGGTAAAACTCATCTGTTGGCGTAATTAGTTGTAAGTTAATTTTTATTTATTTATTTGTGTATTTCTGTACACTACAATTTGTGTTAACGGTTTTGCTTTTTAGTGTTTTATATTGTTTCCTGGCCAGCCAGTCTTACTGGCGGTACTGTTGTCGACATTGAAGAATACCTAACCAAGGCACCAAACATGTGAGACGTCATGCTGGCAATTTACCGTCATGAAGCAACTTAGAATGAGAGCGAGGGATGGGGAGTGAAGACAGCAGTGAAACAGGATCAGTGATGAAGAAGAAAGGAAACAAAAATCGATGACTGATATTGGTGCCAGCCTCACCCCAGACTTCAGGGATAAAGAGGAGACCAACGAATATTAATCCATAGAGTGTATCACAGAATACACCTGTGCTACTCAGAGCTGTTTAGGAAACTACCTGAAGCGGCCACTTTTGCCATTTTCCTGCGACCTGTGTTGACCTGTGAACTTTGCCCTTTCAGTTGGAGGAGCGCGTGCGGGAGTGGCAGGAGTCTCCATCTGCTGGTCTCTTCAACGATTGGTTCCTGGAGCATTCCCAGTGGGGAGAACTGGTTCAGTCCGCACTCAAGTTTCTCTCCGGAAATGTTCTTGGTTTGTTGTAGTTTTCATCTTTTTCTTTGGGTATGACTGATTATTTTTGTCATAAAATTATCATGTTATATAGTATAAATAATATCTATTCTAACACGTTGACAGTCCCATGTGTTTTAATAGACCACAATTTTTTATATGATTAGATGTGTCTAATTTGAATGTTTCAGTCCTAATATCGTGTTTACATTGCATACAAATGGAATGTGATTTTACAGGTGTTAAATGACCTGCCCATCACGTGATCCCGTGAATGCCTAACCCTGATTAGCTTTGTCCACAAGCATTGGAAATTGTCAACACCCGTTTGCAAATGTACTTTGTTGTCATTTATTGAAACCCTAGCCTGTTTCTAATGGCTTGTCTCATTCTTGTTGTCATGGTAACCATTGTAGGTCTGTCACTCGAAAACTTTGTCCCGTTGCTCGACTACAAGGAGCGAGCCCAACAATGGAAATGGATTGGACAGGGTAGAGATTCAGAGACCGAGCTCAGCGTGCTGTGTCAACACTGGCTGGAAAATAAGGATGATATCAGTCTCGATCCAACAGCAGATGGCACCAGCACACCACCACCAGCACGCTCGTAAGTCATTACATAGTCATATAATAGAGAACACCTGAATACATCATCATGTAGCACTATGTAGGATTTTTGGTAGGTACTTGTTTTGATAAATTTTTTCCGTGGATTATATTTTAGAATGTGTATTGTTGGTATTGTTTTTAATATAATTAATATATATATTTTAATATAATTAGTATATATATTTATATAATTAATATATATTTTAATACATTTATTTTTAATACAATTAATCATATTTGAATATATTAAAATATAATTAATAATATTTTAATATATATTAAGTTATGATTGCATGTATCGCCTTAGAGCGACCTTGATTGATCGGGCGCTACAAATTTATTATTATAATATGTTGACAAGGTTTTCTTGAAATGCATGTAGTTTGTGTTTACTTTGATATTTTGGAAGATATGACAATATGATTTTCCATTGTTCAACAGTTAAGATTACATGTTGTGGTATATGTATATACATGAGTATCTGAAATAATTTGAATAAAATAAACAACTGGACACCGAAATATTCCAACAATTTTTTTTGTGCAGAAATAATTGCCTATCTGTGCCAATGCATGCTTGATTACGTTCACATTTAAATAACAAAAAAAAGTATTTTTGTATTCTGATGGGATTTTTTTAAAATATCAGTAAGGCTGACCATAAGGATGTTGTGTTGTGTTCTCATTCAAGTACTAGTGGCTGACCATAAGGATGTTGTGTTGTGTCCTCATTCAAGTACTAGTGGCTGACCTTAAGGATGTTGTGTTGTGTCCTCATTCAAGTACTAGTGGCTGACCGTAAGGATGTTGTGTTGTGTCCTCATTCAAATACTAGTGGCTGACCGTAAGGATGTTGTGTCGTGTCTTCATTCAAGTACTAGTGGCTGACCGTAAGGATGTTGTGTCATGTCCTCATTCAAGTACTAGTGGCTGGCCATAAGGATGTTGTGTCATGTCCTCATTCAATACTAGTGGCTGACCGTAAGGATGTTGTGTTGTGTCCTCATTCAAGTACTAGTGGCTGACCATAAGGATGTTGTGTTGTGTCCTCATTCAAGTACTAGTGGCTGACCTTAAGGATGTTGTGTTGTGTCCTCATTCAAGTACTAGTGGCTGACCATAAGGATGTTGTGTCGTGTCCTCATTCAAGTACTAGTGGCTGACCATAAGGATGGTGTGTTGTGTCCTCATTCAAGTACTAGTGGCTGGCCATAAGGATGTTGTGTTGTGTCCTCATTCAAGTACTAGTGGCTGACCATAAGGATAGTGTGTTGTGTCCTCATTCAAGTACTAGTGGCTGGCCATAAGGATGTTGTGTTGTGTCCTCATTCAAGTACACATTATCTACAGTTTGGCTGTAAATGTTTAGCAGTGTGAATGTGTTTAAAAGCAAAATTGACAAATATCTCAAAAGGACAATAAATGAAAGGAACATTATCTACAGTTTGTTAAATGTTAGCAGTGTGAATGTGTTTAAAGCAAAATTGACAAATATCTCAGAAGGGCATGTAGCACAGATGAAAAATTAGGCCAATGGCTTCCTTGTCCACTTGCCATGTGGGGGTTGTTTGCTTTGAATGGCAATATTGTTAAATCTTGTTTAATCTTGTCTTGAAACAGCATAAGGAGTAATGAACCTTTTTTGCAGCTTAGTCTCGAATTAGTGGACAATTTTATATTTTACTACATAGTATTTTTGAAGTTTTGTGTGCAACATTTCAGGAGTACAACTTTCCATGTGAGACCCACGACAGAGGAAGAGAAGACAGTCTTCAGAGAGCAGGTCTGTGGCAGGTCCTGCTTTCTTGACGAAATGTCCAGCTTTTTTATGACTTTCAAAAACAAATAAAATCACAGTAAAATCTATACATTTGTTGCACTGAAACCATTCTAGTCAGTGTTGACACTGTCGCACTTTGTAAAAGAGGTACATTTGTTTAATATGTTGTGAAGCATCACACATAATCTTAGATTTGTTGCTTCATTAATGGGAATGTACAACTATTTTCATTGGCGAGGAACGACTGTTTTCCAGGACACTGCAGCACTAAATTAAATTAGCATTGATAACAACATGGTTGGTTAATTATATCTGTACCAAACGTGTTGCTATGGTTACCTTTCGACTTAATGTTTTTTAAATACACAATTTGATGATGAAATAAAAATATGCTAGTACAGAGACTAATCTTTTTCATAGCATGTTTTTTGTTTGGTGAAATTCCCTGTTTATGCAATTTCTGATGGTAAATATGCCACAGCAATAAAGGTTAAAAGATGAAATATATAAAACATTGTTAATTTAAATGTTATTAGATATCGAAAAATTCAGAGAATTTAGGCATTTTAATTAAACAAAACTCCCAACTAGCATATCGGTTAACCAATGAAAATCCCTGTATGCTGCCTGTTTGTTACAACTAGTGGTGCTTAGTGTTTGGCTGTTTTCAAAAACCTGTGCTGCTACCAAGTGAAAGTAATTGATACTCTCCGCCACAGGAGCAGAAGAGGTTTACAGAGCCCCAGAGGGCGTTCACGTATCGCATGCATAACTACGAGTCTGTCGTCGGGCCAGTCAAGGGTGTTTACTCAAAGGGAAATGCCATGAACAAGGCCAGGGAACACGCCCTTCTTGTTTCTGACCGGCCGGCATTCGTTACTATCTTGACCCTCGGTAAGTTGCCTTGTTAATTTGTTTGTATCTTCTGTGACGTTATTTAGTTTATATTACACGGTGTTCATAAATTATCTTTCCTATTTTGAATCTGAATAATAAAATAGCTAATAGACATACACACATGCAGTTTATGCGATCTTGTTGCCCAATTCTAAGAGTTTCTATTCACACAGTTTTCTTTTCCAGTGTCTCCGCAGTAAGAGTAAGTGCGAAAAACTGTTGACATGTTGCAGCAAATTTGACTCGAAAATCGAATATCGGTCAGATCTGAGAGTCCTGAGAGCCAATAATGGTGCACATGTAGAAGTCTATTGACATGTCAAGAAAACATGTTTAGTTGTGCTACAAGATGATGTAAACCAAATCTTTGTTTGTTTATTAGTTATTTTTTATTTATGTTCAAGAGATAATTTTATAACATATTCGTGTAGTGTGTTATTAGGGTACCTCAGATGCTACATAACGTATGCATCCACAAGGCTCAGACAACTCTAACGACCGTCTGGTTTGTGGACATAAATGAATGAACATAACATGAAAAGTTTCACCTTTACAAGTTCTGTTAGACAATCATAACAATGTCAAGTTATGAACACTGTTGGCATTAACTGTTCGAAGACCACACGCTTCACCATGGTTACTGTCATCGTACAATCAGGAGTATATGTACTTTCAGTTCGTGATGCAGCAGCAAGATTGCCAAATGGTGAAGGAACCCGTAGTGACATCTGTGAGCTGCTGAAAGACTCGCAGTTTCTGGCTCCAGGCGTCACAGATGTGCAGGTATAACACGAATCTGAAAATATATTTATAGCAGCTGAGAGGAATTCTACCATGAAAATATATTTATAGCAGCTGAGAGGAATTCTACCATGAAAATATATTTGTAGCAGCTGAGAGGAATTTGACCATGAAAATATATTTGTAGCAGTTGAGGAAGTTGAGTATTTCGCTAGTTAATTCCAACTTTGTTAGCAAAACTTTAACCAAACCAGCTTATTAACATGCTGCGTTCTGTATGTATGTCAACTGTATGTATTGTAAATGTTTATTGAACGTTGAAGATAAAGATATCCCAGCATTTTTGTGAGATGCATAATATCCAGCTAGTTTCCGGTATTAGTTCAGAAAATATCTTGTCATGTTTCGTAATAGTAACATTATACCTGTATTCTTTGTGATTAGCTGTCACCCAATGACATGCCATCATTACGAGTACTGAGTTCCGTATTGGCTGAGCAGGTGAACACAGTGGTTAGCGGTGCCCTCGACCGACTCCATTACGAGAAAGACCCTTGCGTGAAATATGATGTCAATCGAAAACTGTGGATCTATCTACACCGCAGCCGCACGGAGGATGAATTTGGTGAGTTCAACAGTGGCGCCCTCTTATTGCGTTTACGCTTTCTCACCGCTGTACCATCTCAGGCACCCATTTGTTTTGAGTACTTTCTAGTGATTTGTGTTGTTCAGTCTGACATTCATAAGGGGGTGTGGCAGGGGTCTCAACCTCCAATCTCCCACCATTTTGCAGGCCAAATCCCCCACCTCCCACCTTTTTTGAGAATTTGCCTCCCACCAATCTCACCTCCCATCAATTTGTATGACCAACTTTCCACCCCCCACTTCCTGCCACCCCCCTCAGTCATGTTTTGTTTTTTATTCACTGTGATGAATCCACACATGTATGTACGTGCATACGTGCGTCTGCGTGCACTAGTATGTAGTGGTTCAACATTGCAGTCAAAGATGCTGTAAATGTAAATATAAAATATAAAATACAATGCGTGATGTAATAGATGATTTAGTAAACACCTGTTTTATGGATGCGAAAGCACAACTGTGAATACGAATAAGAACGTTACGTAGTTTATACCAGAACCTCTAACTCGTTCCATCATCCCGACATTCTGAATAAACATTTTTGCTGATACTTGGTGAAAGCTGTATGATTGCTGTATAAAATCAGTATGAGGTAGAAGTTACCTCAAATTGCCTGAACCAGTGAGGTTGGTATGTTTGTGACAAGAACCACTAAATGAGAACTTAGACAGAACCAGTCCTATTTTGGTCGACTCCACCTTGCCGACCTGGCTGTTTCAATAGACTCACAAAGATCTCTGTGGTCCGTTTCAGAAAAGATTCACCAAGCTCAGGGCGCCGCGGCGAAGGCACGGAAGGCACTGCAGAAACCTAAGCCCAGCAAGGTGGGCTGTGTCGATACTATAATTTAGTTTGTGGCTGTGTCTGTCTGTATGTTCCCTTATATCTCCATCAGTTTCACTTGTATGGAGCTGAAATGTTGTAAGCAAAACTAGACATGCCCTCGGGCCATGGAGAAGGTTTGTACATTAAATGAATAAAAAATTCCCTGTGGAGAGATATTATCAATGTGGACATTTGACATAGATTACGTAATTCAGAAAAATAGTAGTTCATATTTGCATACAATTGTTAGTAATGCTATACATGTTTTCTGTGATTGTTCCGAGTTACGTGAACTACATCAAACGTTCACATAAGTTTCTTCGTACGGTACGAACGCTTTGGGAAATTGGCAATTGGACATGACGTTGTTGTTGCTATAGACGCTGCCATACCAAGACGTGACTGGGTGGTACAAGGCATCATACACTCTTGCAGTGGCTGCTTTTATTCCGTGCAGTGCCGGGAAACTCGGCTAGTTATTGATAAAAAGAATATATTTAAGTGCCATCTCAGACCATCAATTTATGACATTACAAAAACGTATGTCTCATATCTGTGACAGACCACACAGATATACACAGTATTACACAACGTTATGTTTGTTGCAGAGTGGGATTTATTTGTTCCTCTTTCATCATCAATCTTATTAACTGAGATAGGAAAATACCGTATTCAACCTATTAAGTGTACATGCCCTAATTAGTGTACACACCTTTTATTAATCAGCTGGATCCATTTAATTAGTGTGGAATAACTGAAACATATCACCATCTGGTGTTAAGCACTTGGCACCACTTTGAAGCTGTTGTACACTATTCACCATATGACATCAGTAGTGTTAAGCAGTTACCTTATTGTCTAGAGAAACAAATGTTGGTATACGCTTTTCTGTGGCCCAATTTTTTTCGAAGCATACCATATGCTTATTAGGTCGGAACAATGTGTTTGGGAAAATACATCAATGTATGAAATTAAACAAAATTGCTGCTAAATAAAGCAGTTTTGTGTAGCATCTAACATCAGTGGTTTGAGATGATCCCCTAAACTATTTTTATTTTTATATGAAATGGTACCTTTCCGAATTGCTCTACTTGTGATTCATTCGAGTAGCACAAGTAATCGGACCAGGCCACATCCAAATTAAAAATTTAAGACTGTTTTCTATCGTCGCTGTTGGTTATTATTCGGTTAAAAAAAATAAATTGTTCATCTGCTATTTTGTACGTAACGCTGTAAGCAATAGTTCCATCATCATAGTGTGCGCTACCACATTATGACGTAAATAACTAGTTGTGTCCGTAGCGGACATGTCACGTGTGACAATCAATACTGCACCCATGTATTGCATAGAGTATATTGAATGTGTGTGTGTGTGTGTAATAATAATTATAGTAACAACTTTTGTTAAAGATTATAATGTAGTAATGATATTTCTTTTCCAGAAAATCAAAGAAGCTATGGCACTTCAGCAGGGAACTTTGGCGACATCCCCTTCCACTCAGGGTGGGGATGTTACCTTCGCCCACCCCACCCTACCTTTAACGACAAGCACACCCACCCTAGAGAATAAAGACTCCATTCTCAATATTGACCTGCCCAGTCCAGGTTCAATAGTCTCACCCAACCCAAAAGCCACAACCACAAGCCCAAAGGGCAGTCCACAGCCACAGACAAGCCAAAGGGGTGTGATGAAGACGGTTGTGGTGTCGGGCGTTAACCCAATGCAGAACGTCATGAAGGTCGGAGGTCAGTTGTCATTGGGGGCACTTAAGATCAGCATGCCCCAGAAAATCACCCAGCTCCAGGGAACATTGCTGCACGGTCAGCCCCCCAGCCCAAAGACGTCGAAACTTCAACAGGTTCCAGTGGCGTACGTGGCATCGGGCAGCCCAAAGCCTGGGCAGCCGCAGTTTGTGGGTCAGAAACCTCTCACGACGACACAGTTTATGCAAAACCCACAGGTGCCGGGAACGGGCAAAGGAATGTCAGTGTCGTTTGTTTCACAGTCACATGGTGGCGCCGCTTCCCAAAAGGGTGTTCTTGCGCCGACAATACTCACTGGCTGCGAGTCGTTGCCGCCCGATTCAAAGCCAGTCGCTTTCAGTCTTATCCAGTCCCAGGATGGAACATTGCGAGCAGCACAACAGAACCAGCACGGAGCACCGGCTCGCACCGTTGTCTTGACAACGGCGACAAAGGCCGACAGAGGCGGCATGCAAAAGATCATCGCAACAATGAAACCACCGCAGCAGATGACCCATGGACTTCTCGCTGCGACATCAGTGGTGCCATCTCCTGGCGTTAGTCCTGGTGCACGATCGCCGTCAACTTCGCTCCCGCCGCGAATGAGCGGAAAGCCGTCCACTCCTATAGGTGGTGCCACATCCAAAATGGCTGTTGCAAGGTATGACTTTGTTTTTATTATCAAACAAGTGTTTAATTCTCCTTGTATTGTAAAATGACCCAAACCGCTGCTGATAGCAAAGTTGAGCACCTAAACTGTGAAAGTAACCGGTAACTTTTATATTATATTAGTAGAACTAACTTGTGAAAATACATCACACTACTATAATAGTTGTTAGAAATAAATATTTTGTTAAATATGCAACTATTGGATTTGTTTATGTGTCCTGCTGTTCTATTCGACCAAATGTAATTTTTTTTTTTTTTTAGTTTAGCCAATGCATCATTAAGATAGCTTCAAAATTACATATAGCTTATTATTGTGCGATAATTATGTCAATCTCAATCAAATTTTTCCAGGAGGCTGTGTCTTAATGTGATAACTGTATTACCGAGATAATCATCATTTAATTTTTCCAACGAACACTGGTGCATATGGCACCATGGTCAAAAACTCTTAGTTTTCGACCAAGCAACCATCAGTTACTCTGCCACTTTCACTACTGCTTTCTGCTTTGCTACAGCCTCTATGGTCAATGTTGAAATAGTCATTAAAACTACTGCATCATTTTTCAAAATTCTCCTTAGCGACAAACCATTTTTTCAAAATGCAGATAGAAGGAAACTCCTGATTGGCTTAAACACAACCATCAGAAAGCGCAGTTTTAATTTAGCAAAGTAGCACGATATATGAAAAATGGAACATTTCAGCCAATCGGCAATATCATAACTCCATGGGGCATATACATTGGAAACAAACCTCCATGGGGCACATACATTGGAAACAAATATCCATGGGGCACATATTTTGGAAACAAATCTCCATGGGGCACATACATTGGAAACAAATCTCCATGGGGCACATACATTGGAAACAAATCTCCATGGGGCACATACATTGGAAACAAATCTCCATGGGGCACATACATTGGAAACAAATCTCCATGGGGCACATACATTGGAAACAAATCTCCGTGGGGCACGTGCATTGGAAACAAATCTCCGTGGGACACATGCATTGGAAACAAATCTCCGTGGGACACATGCATTGGAAACAAATCTCCATGGGACACATATATTGGAAACGGGATAACTTGGTAGTTCGTAAGTGACTGTCATGATAACTATTATTATATATACCACATTTCAGGATTGTTTGTTCCAGATTTGTTCAACAGCTTGGGTCATCGCCACAGCAGGTCATCTCCATGGCAACAAGAGGTGTGGGCAATGCACCAAAACAGGTGGTTCGCATCGAAGGTTCACGACTCCCAGTTCAAGGCAACACAAAGGTCAAGATACAAGGTATGGCTACCGTCTCGACCATTTTATTGTATGCTGTCATCTTTGGATAACAGAACATACTCTATGAAGCAATATGACTTGGCTCCCAGAGGGAACAGCCTTGTCTTGCGCTGTATTCCTCCATTCAGCACGGAACTGATGGGGTTTGGTGGCAAAATTTGCTAAACATTCGGCAATCGGACAATGGAGATCCTACACAGATTGTGTGATGTTAAACAGGACAATGGAGATCCTCCACAGATTGTGTGATGTTAAACAGGACAATGGAGATCCTACACAGATTGTGTGATGTTAAACAGGACAATGGAGATCCTCCACAGATTGTGTGATGTTAAACAGGACAATGGAGATCCTACACAGATTGTGTGATGTTAAACAGGACAATGGAGATCCTACACAGATTGTGTGATGTTAAACAGGCCAATGGAGATCCTACACAGATTGTGTGATGTTAAACAGGACAATGGAGATCCTACACAGATTGTGTGATGTTAAACAGGACAATGGAGATCCTACACAGATTGTGTGATGTTAAACAGGACAATGGAGATCCTCCACAGATTGTGTGATGTTAAACAGGACAATTGAGATCCTCCACAGATTGTGTGATGTTAAACAGGACAATGGAGATCCTCCACAGATTGTGTGATGTTAAACAGGACAATTGAGATCCTACACAGATTGTGTGATGTTAAACAGGACAATGGAGATCCTCCACAGATTGTGTGATGTTAAACAGGACAATGGAGATCCTACACAGATTGTGTGATGTTAAACAGGACAATGGAGATCCTACACAGATTGTGTGATGTTAAACAGGACAATGGAGATCCTCCACAGATTGTGTGATGTTAAACAGGACAATGGAGATCCTACACAGATTGTGTGATGTTAAACAGGACAATGGAGATCCTCCACAGATTGTGTGATGTTAAACAGGACAATTGAGATCCTACACAGATTGTGTGATGTTAAACAGGACAATGGAGATCCTCCACAGATTGTGTGATGTTAAACAGGACAATTGAGATCCTACACAGATTGTGTGATGTTAAACAGGACAATTGAGATCCTACACAGATTGTGTGATGTTAAACAGGCCAATGGAGATCCTCCACAGATTGTGTGATGTTAAACAGGACAATGGAGATCCTCCACAGATTGTGTGATGTTAAACAGGCCAATGGAGATCCTACACAGATTGTGTGATGTTAAACAGGACAATGGAGATCCTACACAGATTGTGTGATGTTAAACAGGACAATGGAGATCCTACACAGATTGTGTGATGTTAAACAGGACAATGGAGATCCTACACAGATTGTGTGATGTTAAACAGGACAATGGAGATCCTACACAGATTGTGTGATGTTAAACAGGACAATGGAGATCCTACACAGATTGTGTGATGTTAAACAGGCCAAATTAAAGGTACAAAATAAAATTATGTTATAGTTTAAACTGTATCTAGTCTAACGTCTGGACTCTCCAAACGTGTTTTAATGAACACAAATTTTAAATATAATTGTTATCTGTTTATGAATATCAACCTTGCCATTCCACATGTAATGTAAACATGATATATGAGGCTTAAACAGTTAACTGTCACATTATATTAACAAACTGTCGTTCACTAAAACACATCTGGGTGGTTAGAATAAACATTGTTTATACTATATATAATAACATGATTACATGACAAAACAATTAGACTGTATCTTTCAGCCATTTAAATATAAATGGCATGTTCACTTTTTCTATGGCCAGCTGGATGTAGAAACAGAAAACCTTTTGTGTAATTTGGGTAGAAGATGTTTAATGAAATTTTACCTCCTTAAAAATATCTTGCACCACAAGATTGTGGTGGGAGATCTCCCACTGTTTGCTTGGGCTACCTTGGAACATCTGTATAGTAGTCATTGATTTCCCAGTAGAGTTCTCTAACTGAATAGCTAGCGTCAATATATGTCTATCCCTGTAGGTGGCAGCATGATACAGACTGTCAGTGAGGTGCCACCTGGTGGTGAAAAACTGCAAATTCAGCGGACAGTTTCACTCGAAAGACGGGACTCAGTCACAGATGGCACATTCAAGGGCGAGATACCCGGCACGCCACCTGTTGGCAAAACTCAGGTACCATGTTTGTAGGCAGTCAGCTCACCTGCTCACCTGCTCACCTCCTCACCTCCTCACCTGCTCACCTCCTCACCTCCTCACCTGCTTACCTGCTTACCATACTCCCATTAGAAAGTCAAGTGACACCAGAACTCCTGTCAGCGTGGCTAGAAAGAAATCAACTTCATCCATTCTGTACGGTTTTTGTACTGTTCTATTATTATACTTCTTTGAAGCTAGCATTTTTTTTCCTCAAGGTGGCTGCTGATGTTGTTGATCTGCGTCTTCCTCTCATGTTCTTTCCAGTCATCGTCATGCTCAATTCCATCTTTATAGCAGAATCATCTTTTCATCTCATGACCGTACAATCTCAATTTATTCCTTTTCATCACTTCTACAATTGGAATGATCTTGCTTTCCCCGTATAGATGATCATTTCACTATTGATGCAGTCATCTTTGGATAAGATTCATGTTCCTTCTTGACTAATTGATGTTTCACTTAGAATCATCTGTACTAGTTGTGACTAGCACATAATCTTACTGTAATCCTGAATATTTATGCATGTGTGTTTGTATTTATGCATGTGTGTTTGTATTTATGCATGTGTGTTTGTATTTATGCATGTGTGTTTGTTGTTGTGCTATTCCTAGACGCTTTGTTGGGTCGTCTCAGATTTGTTTTGAAATTCAGCCCCATTATTACCCTTTATATGAACAATCGAATTACCCTTTGTAGTTATTACATACAATTGTCTGCAAGTGACTGCTATGCTGTGCAAACAGTTACATACAATAGTTCACAATGTGATGCGTCTATTCTTCAATTGTTCTAAGTTACATAATACAAGGGCAAGGCATTGCTAGACTTTACTACAACTGCCAGTATTACGTCGAAATTTTGAGAGTTGGATTCCCAGAAGCCAGCAAAATATCGACTGGCAGCACCAAGTACCAAGGCATAGATGAATATTTCTGTGAATTTTTTTTAATATTGTTATCGTGACAGTCACTTACAAACTACCACGTTATCCTGTCCAGAGGATGGGTATTTTTGCTAGTAATAATAATAATAATAAATGGCAGCTTCATGGTTTTTTAATCAGGTCTTTATTTCAACAACAACAACAATACAACACAAAAAATAGCCAAACATAAAATATAAACCACAATCTTGATGTTGAAAAGGGCAAGAAAAAGTATTTTAATATGAATGATGAAATAATAGTGTTTAGACTAGATAGTCACTGTAGCCATTTCTGTAGCCATGTAAAGACTAGCATAAAAAAATTTTTTTAGCTACAATAAATCAATATAAAATTTTCATACAGCCAACTGTTGTGTTATGTTACAGACATTAAGGGTTTCACATATGCAATTTATATGTGAATCACACCACAAATAATGAACAAATGAGACATTTCAACGTTAAAATCACATAAGACCAGCAGAAGTGAAAAGTTTTAATAAACAATAAAAGGTCTGTGTCATTAAAATGTCACTGCTGCTCTTGTTACAATGTTAGTGTTACGATGTTACAGTGTTACAATGTTGCAATGTGTTCATAACTGACATTGTCAAGCCATAAGTTTCCACTTCAGCTCTCGCCACCCATGCCAAGGTTCAGCGTCGGCAGGCTAGCATAGTACTGAACAGTTGGTGTGATAGCGTGGTTTTGTATCAAATAATAACATGTCTTGTGTGCATATTTTTGTGTGTAATATTTGGGCATATTTATTTGATGGATTCTCATGACAATGCATGCCCCAATATTATGTTATTCTCATTATCAATACGGTTAACCATAGTCATTGCACACAGGCGACACCTGGTGGCAAGCCTGCTACCTTGATCATCACAAAGCCGAGCACCTCGCCTGTTGCCATGACAACCACATCGGTGGTGCAGCTGCTACAGTCGAACTCCCCTGGCGGTAGATCGGCCATGCTCGGTGGGAAGCCAATCATTATCGGCGGGAAGCCAGCGATCTTTAGCAGCGGCATGCCGATGCAGATCGGCGGGAAGCCTGTCCAGGTTGGCAACAAGCCAATGCAGATTGGGGGGAAACCAGTGCAGTTTGCCGGAACACCAGTGCAGATCGTTGGCAAGCCGTTCCAGCTGATCGGCAAGCCCAGAGTAGCTGGGTCAAGCCAGGCAGGGGTCGTATCCTCCCTTGGACTTGTTTCACAGGTATAACATATCACTGTTACCATCTAAACGTTCCTTAACAATTTTCGTTACCTGTAATATCATGTTTTTGATCGCTAGATGGTGGGCGTGTATAAATGCATCGTGGGATTGATTGTTGATGGAAGTACAACTTGTCCTTCATATGATAGAATCCGAAAGAATGACTGTTTCAGCAAAGAATACAACATACCAACAATAACGCTTACTGAAGTCAAACAGAAATCACAATGCTAGCATCGGAATGCAAAAATTGGCTGATTTGACATTTGAATAATTTTGAACACAGTTGAACACGCGTTGTCATAGATACGCGATTGCTTCAGCGCTTGGCAAAAGATTTGCATGAATTAAGTGTTGTACTTCCGTTGACAAATCTTGCGATTTAACCTTTACATCAGTGTTAAATCATGCACCAGGCACCGTGGGTTATTCTGAGTAGCCTTTATTCAGTTTATTCGCTCATCATAATCTAATTTAATTTAATTTAATAAAAATATAATCGTTTGTATAAATTTGTTGTTTAGGTTTGGTAAAATCATCAGAGAAACTATTAAATTATTTTTGACCGGATCTGGTTAAACTAAAAAAAATAAATATCTGCCGACAGACAAGCGGCATGGTCACATTGTCCGGTACATCTCCGGCCCCGTCAAGTCTGGTCACCCAGATTCTCCAGTCAGCCGGAACGATTGTCCAGCAGCCGCGTTCAGCAGCCACTGCGGTGACAAGCAGCAGACTGGGTTCAGCCGGCGGTGTGAGAGGATTGACCATGACAAGAATGGTCAGTCCAAGCCAGATCATAGTGACCGGCTTACCCCAGAGTTCAACGGTCAGACCAGGTTTGTGTGGTCAAAAGGTCATTAAATGCATCTAGGATCAGATGGCTGAACATTTTTCATGTCATTTGTAGTGATTTTATTAATTTTTTCGTAACTTGAATTTATAACCAAATAAACAAATGATTGTTTGGTTGTTATTTATATACTTGAATAATTTATTTGGCATACTAAGAAAACAGAAAGAAAAGAGTAGTATTTCAATTATTTAATTTGAGTCAGAACAAAACTTCTTTACAAAACTACCCAAAAACCAAGAAGACAGATTGGAAGGTCTCATATGGCATTATAATAAATGTGGACGATAGTAACCATAGTAACCAGTTTAAACCAGATAATCTTAGAAATACTGACCGGGGTGGTTTTGTGAGACGTCCAACAACAAACTTGAATTCATATATAAGGTATGACATTGTTAAAAAGGTGTGACCCCTTAATTGGCTTTATCAACACACTCAACAGACTTCAGAGATGCTGACTTCTGCTGTCCCTTGCAGGAACAGCAGCAGGGAGTCAGGCCAGAATGGTGGCTGTGTCCCAAGGGAGTCTCCTGGGCAACCAGATAGTTGTCCAACAGTCTTCAAGCCACACCAGGGTGATCACCCCCCAACAAATGATTACAGGTACCAGGATGATGGAGGGTTGAAATGAGAATATAACAATAATAACCTTTATTTATAAAGCGCCATATATCCGGAAATACAATCGGTTCAGAGACGCTTAAAATACAACACTGTTGTTGTTGCTCTCTTCTTCATCCCTGTAGTCCAGGGTGAGGCTGACACCGCTGCCAGTCGTCGATTTTTGTTTCGCCTTCTTCATCACTAGTGCCATTTCACTGCCATCTCTACCAATCATCTCCACACCCTCATTCTCCACTCTCCTCCCACTCTCGCCAAATCTGTCTTCAAGCAGTCCTCCCATCACTGTCTTGGGTCTTCCTCGTCTCCTTTTTCCTTCCACTCTAAGCACATCCACTCTCTTTGTCAACCCCTTCCATTCTTTCCACACAGCTCCTCACCAACTTCCTCACAAGACTCTCACACACCAACCTCCTCGCAAGACTCTCACATACCAACTTCCTCGCAAGACTCTCACACACCAACTTCCTCGCAAGACTCTCACACACCAACTTCCTCGCAAGATTCACACACACCAACTTCCTCGCAAGACTCTCACACACCAACTTCCTCACAAGACTCTCACACACCAACCTCCTCGCAAGACTCTCACACACCAACTTCCTCGCAAGACTCTCACACACCAACTTCCTCGCAAGACTCTCACACACCAACTTCCTCGCAAGATTCACACACCAACTTTCTCACAAGACTCTCACACACCAACTTCCTCACAAGACTCTCACACACCAACTTCCTCCCTCAGCTCTGCCATTCTTAGCTTGTCTACTCTTGTGATAAATATAGTTATTATAATAAAACTCATAAATCAATATACTAGTGATGCTTATGTATTGGTAAGAGTTGTATGTGTAAATTATATTATACCAAAGTTGCTACATAAAATACAAATAGAAAATTTATCTAAAATAAAGTAACAGTTAAATACACTAAGACAAAACTACTGAATAGAAGATATATTTAAAACTGGTCACATGAAAACAAAAACTGCTTTATTGTTACTGTGCACTGTACATCAATATGGCCCCGGTCACACCTACAACTTATCTGCCCCATACATGCAAAACTGATGGAGATATGAGGGGACAGACAGACAGACAGACAGTCGGTCATACAGTCACTAATTGCTTTATATTATAGATGCACAACATATTGTATAGCAAGTAAAGCAATACGCATTGCATCTTAGCAAACTTGGGCTTGTTTCAGGTGGTGGAGGGCGGCCAACATTTGTGTCATCTCAGGGGGGCTGGCCAGCGGCAGGGGGCCAGCTACAGATGCTCCGGACAGTGCTGACCCAGACGGGCAGTAAGCCTGGTCAAACGACCATCCTACTGGCCCAACCAAGCGGTCAGTCCACAAGCTCACTGGTCACCAGCACCGGTCAACTTCTACAAGCGGCTGCAGTGAAGGCCGTGCCACAGTCGGGACTGAAGAATGCACCTCTGTATGCTCGCATCATCACCCCGCCCCCGGGGGTTCGGCTGGTCGGCATGAGAGGTAACCAGGGAGTGGTAGGGCAGGTGGCGTCCCTGCAAAACGTTGGCATGGTTCGCGCTGTCAGCAAGTTGGACCCAGTGTCACTTGCCACGTCTAGTGTTGTCGTGACGTCATCATCAGTAGATGGCACTGCACCGACTCACCCCGAACAAAACTAGCACTGTTGTGTCGGAGGTTCTTCGTGTCTGTCAGTGGCTTATCTAAAGGGATTGTACAATGATTTTTATTGGCTAACTGAACGACTGTTTTACAAAACACTGCAACTTAGTATTTTTAACATTTTGGTTGGTTAAACATAAACCAATAAATCTTCACATTTGAAGGTGAAATATAAAAAATTTTCATCAGAGTATTTATTGGTCGGTCATTTCTGTTTTATACAATTTCTGATAGTAGATATACTAGAGCAATACAGATTAAAAGTATAAGTTTTAAATAAAAAAATCTGAGAATAAGGGCTTTTTAAACTGAATCATACGAAACTCCCAACTAGCTCCGTATCAGTCAACCAATGAAATTCGCTGTACATTCCCTTTAAGAGTACATTGTTGTGTTGTGCTGCTTACACAAAGCAATAGTCCAGATGTACAGTTTGTCAACTGGTGCCACAAGCAAACTATACATCACAGTTGCAAGACTGCCACATGGATAGTGATCAGTATTGTTCATTTGCTGTCCGAATTAATGTAAAATGTCAGAAAATGTAAATTTTATTTTGTTATCTTTGCCATGTTTTTTCTAGTATGTTGAAAGCTGAATTGAGAACACAATGAATCTGCTTCAGCCAAGTTGGCAATAACGAACTGAGCTTGGTTGATTTGTTTATTTCGCCACAATAATACCGTGGTGAAGGTGGCGCTGGTGAACAAGATGTAATGCCCTCAAATATCTGCCAAATACTGTAACTAAGTCTGCCTAAATTAATTATTTACTGCATGCACACACACCACGCACGCACGCACACACACACACCACCACCGCACACACACATGCACAGTAATATATAAATTTACAAGTACAGCTGTACAGGCTACACCTCATAGGTTTTCAGCTTAATGGAAATAGTTATACATGTGCTAAATCAAAATTGGCTTAGGATTAAATCATCTTGCACTCACTGTTATAGATTCTAGCGTAATGCAAAGCTTTCTTTTAGCAATTGACACTTATTCAACTATTTCATCAGCTTTGCTCATTTGTTAAATATCAGATGTCACCAATAATTAGTTACCGATATGTATATATATACCTGGTTGTATATTGTTATGATGTATGTAGTAATTTTCTGCAGAATTCCTATATGCTTTAATGATTACACATAGTTTGCTTTGCTGAAGTTGGCGACAAGTTGTTGTTGTTAGGCAACCACCTTGATAACACCTCTGTTATTATAGGTTATGTTGTGTTTATTAAACTTTTGTCGACAGCACTGTGTTTAACAAATGTTTGTACACACTCATGCACAGGATAAATACTGGTACACAAACTGAATGTCAATAATTTTTATTTCAATACTTTTAAATCATGCCATGGTGTTAAGTCTGTGTAGGCAAGCAGGCCCGCCTATTCTTCCAGTTTGTTATTGCATAGGCGAGCATCTTGCTCACCAAAAAAGTACATTTTCCGGAGCTAATTTGGAACTTCATAAAAATGCCATAAACAGAGCAATAAACACGTATTTCATGTCCATGTGCATTTTTTTATATCACTGATGATAACCAAGATTTAAAATTGTTGATTTCAGACAATATTGTCCAATATTAGATGCAAAACTTACTCTTGATCAATTATTTGGAACATATTTCTTGACACCAATCGCTGAATAATTGATGTCAGGCCACTATTTATTTTCCATTGACAATAATGTTAACGTTTTAATGCTATGCGCAAATTTGTTTTAGTATTATTTTATCATTTCATAAACCTGCTGGACAAAATTGTTCCACTTATGTCATATCATGTAAGCGAAAAAACCATGGGGGAGGGGGTTCCGGACCGTGTTGCCCCAGACTGAGGACTGTCTTGCCCTATCCGTGGGGCAAGACGGCTTTTTGGGGCACCCTTACTATTTTTTAAATGCAACTCCGCTAAGTTGTTTATTTAGTGAAAATAGTCCTCCAATGTGTAACACACATATCCGTTCTTTGTGTAAACACATTAAAGACATGCTAATGTAGTTTAATGGTGTACGATTTGAAACTTTTCCTTGGGGAGCCACGCTGCCCCAGGTTACCCTGACACGTAATTTTGCACGTTAAATTAGAGAGTCGGAACAATGATGTATCCATGACCATGACACTAACACAAACATCTAAAGATAAATTCTCTACAATTATTATTAATCAATAAAATATGATGTTGCATGGATCATATCTGTTTGCCATTCCCCATTATGTAACATAATATGCTTAAATTAAATCAAACTGCTCTAAAATATGTTATTTATGGAATTGAGTGTGTTTAGTGTTGCTTGGTTCTCGTATTTATATTATTATATTGCTAAAATTAGACCTAAATGTCTACAACTTTGTGTCGATAATCAAACCTACCAAGCCCACAACAGCCTGTAATACGCTACAAGTATAATAAATACAAGTATAACAAATTTACTTGGACAGTCCATCATTGCAAACTGACCACGACACAAATTTATGTACAAACAGCATAACCCTTTAATTTAAACCACAACTATGAAATGAACAAATAATGTTAATTGATTTCTATTTTATATACATAAACTGATATACTATATGCTCATGTACACATTTATGTATGATGATATTAATTTCATTTGTGTTTAAAGCAGTACAACTTGTTAATATTTAATAAGATACTGGCAAAAGCGACCAGGTTACAGTTATTTTTAGTTCATATATATTTGAATACCTTTGATTTAGCAGGCCCCACCTTGCTTGTGTATGTTTGCCCCGTGTAGAGGGCGAGGGTTTTGAACATGTAAACATCCGGAAATGGGTGGAACTATATACATCCTAAAGTGGGTGGAGCTTGGACATGTCAACATCCTGTAGTGGGTGGATTTTGGACATGTCAACATCCTGAAGTGGGTGGAGCTTGGACATGTCAATATCCTGAAGTGGGTGGAGCTTGGACATGTCAATATCCTGAAGTGGGTGGAGCTTGGACATGTCAACATCCTGAAGTGGGTGGAGCTTGGACATGTCAACATCCTGAAGTGGGTGGAGCTTGGACATGTCAACATCCTGAAGTGGGTGGAGCTTGGACATGTCAACATCCTGAAGTGGGTGGAGCTTGGACATGTCAACATCCGGAAGTGGGTGGAGCTTGGACATGTCAACATCATGAAGTGGGTGGAGCTTGGACATGTCAACATCCTGAAGTTGGCGGGGCCTGTAGTGGTCCACTGGTGAGTAATGATCGTAGACTGGCAGACTGCTGGAGAGGTGAAGCAGACGCCTCAACTTCTCTTGGCTGTGTGGCACCTGCCGAAACAAACCCAGACAACAGTCAATGCCCTGATGTTTGTCACTATATTGGCCTTACGTAGCCGTTTAACTAGTGACAGCTGCTATTGTGTAGAAGAACACAGCATGACCATAAGAGAGATGAAGTAGGAAAGACATGAGCTGCAGCACAGGGAATACAAATACACGGCAGTACAATGTGGCAAGACATGATGTGGCCTTTGGACATTAGTGCAACATAGTACATGATCTGTTTTCCAAATAATTATATAATTAATCAACTAAATAAGTATCGGCAGCCGCTGGAAAATATCATACATGTACTATGAGCTACCCGAGAATAACGTGTCAACTTAAACATCATATATGCTTTTATACAACAGTATCACAACACATATGTTCATACACAAATATAAGTATATACAAATCTGCACAGTCACATGCAGACAACCTTCAGCAAAGAACATCTTAAAATTTATTTTATTCTATTTATCTCTTGCACGAATGATATACCCTAACACCAGCACCAGCGAACCAACCTTGCAGACTTGAGATGAACTTCTGGAGTGCATCAAAGTTCACGAGTGGGTTGTCTTCCATTGGTGGCGTGTACTTCTCTGTCGAGTCTTTGGTCACTTCAAATTTCTGCCACTCGTAGGAGCTGCATTTACGAGCTCCCGGACAGCTCTGGATGAGATTCTGAATGGTTGGATGCGAGAATCCAAAGAACTCTGGACCCTTGTTCTCCAGTGTTGATAACTCAGAACTTCTGAATATACAAATAATATATATATGTATATATATACACAATACACAAATATATACACATGTATATGTATTTACATACATACAATTTTTTTATATATACATTTTACACACACCACACTGTGGGCACACACGCACACACACAGATGCTCACACTGTCTATTAAACTGTCTATTTTCCCCACATCCTGTATCATAATGAATGAACAACTCATGGTTCATGCTTTATGTACCCTGCGGTCGTATTATGTAAATATATCATTGTACATCAGAATGTTCCATGCCTTTCTTCAATATCAAGACAAGCAATGTTACTGCCATCACCCTAACCATCTATTCACCACATCTTCAGCATTATCATCGCCTGTCCTGGATAGGTGCACCAATATCCAGGAGTAGAAACTGTGACATGTTGTACAACAATGCACTGAATTATAACCACTGAAATAGCCAATATATACTGATGATGGAGATTTAGACAACCTCTTTAGTAAGCTGCATGTATCCTGCAGAAACAATGACAAAACAGACTAACTCTCCTAAAACATTCGAAGAAAACATTAGTACGAAGACACTGCCCCCTCCCCCCAGCCAACCTGTTCTTCAACACTGCATCCAGCAACTTCTTGTGACATTCAGATGCTGTCGTTCCCATAAAACTCTGACCTCTCGCATCCTCAGGCGAAATCTCAAACTGTGGAAAAAATTCCGAACACATTTTATCACATTTATTCTTTATCGATACACGACCAAAACTCTGTTCTTACTTTTACTGACATTTCGACCACAGTCTCTAGACTTCTTCAGGCTGACCATCAAGTGGGGCAACGGTCAACAAACTGTCATAGACATGCAGGAGACACTGTCCCTCATCAAACTGGGACCTCCTTCGTAATGTAGAGAGCTGCACATATTCAGCAGACCTGGTATGTTTCCCGTTTCTGGCCGGAGACTTCCACAATCGGCTTTCATCTCACATTCTCATGGGCACGAGATGAAACATTATGTATTTCGGGCTTCCCTTCGTGTTTAAAAAATATCCAGTTTTTGGACTACTTTTCTACCTTCATAAATGTTCCTTTGAATTTGCCTGGCTGATTCACAACTTCAATTTTGGCTGGTCAGTACTCGTGTCATTAATGTATCCGTACGTTTTGCTTAATAGCAAGTGGTAAAATCATGTCCTTGGTGGCTTGAAGGGAACAATTTTGTACCTCCATCTCTGCCATTTCAGAAACCTAATAGGACTGGTATTCAGTGAGATGAACCATGACAAGGGAAAACACATGTGTATGACCGTCTGTTGTCCACTACTCCATCTGACGGTCAGTCTGATTTAAGATGTCCACAGACTGTGGAAATATACATAAACCACTATATTATGTTCCAAGTTGATAAACTCAGCAACATAACAACTGACATGTCACAGTTCACCTGTAGACATCTGTGAATAGCCTTGTGCCATAGTATACAGAGGCTTACCACACATCGCCACTTCTGCCCTTTTTTGTCAAATTTCAGTTCAGTCAAATAAAAATGTATTTAATAGTTTGTCCAATGAGTCTGAAACGAGAAAAGCGAAAAATTTCAGAAGCCCCTATAAGTTCAAATCACTGAAAGGTAAGGCAGTGACTAGTATGTGCACTAACCTGTGTACTAGTCCCACCGTCCTGTATCTTACATGTGTACAGACACTTTGTATGGCTGTCGTGTACACTTGCATACACTCGCGTGCTACAGAAACCTACTGGGTAGATGTACTCAGTCGTATGGAAGCCAGGTCGATCTGAAACAATCTTCAAACGCAACAAAGATGTGTTTTCGTATCATTTCACACAAGTTACAAGGCTGGGGTCAGGAACAAGTGTTAGTCACAAAGCATTATAAAAACTCAATTACAGTGGTCCAAAACAAATACAACTACATTGTAATCAATTACACATTACGCTATTACAATTGAACAAAACACAGACAGGACAGAGCTACATGGAACACTGTTGTCATCATATATAATCTACACAGGTAATCAGTGCTGTTACTCTGGTCATCAGTGCTATTTAGTGATAAAAACTGCACATTTTCAGTAATAACATGGGCAAATTGGGTTTGGAGATCATCGGCAACTCAAAATGTATGGCCTATAGTGGATTCTGCAGGGAAAGAAACACCCCATTAAAATAACGTTGTATGTGGAAAAATCTCTGTATTTTTGAACATTTAGTCTGTATGCAAATGCATTAATTTAATTTCACATTTCACTCTATGAACAGGACTGCTGAAAGGGAAATAACTTCCCAACTGAATCTGAACCATCCCTGACTCAGCCGACTTACCTCCCCGAGACAGTAGACAACGAGGTTGCCCAATTCAATGGGCAGGATTGGGCGGCCCGTGTTGTCTAGAGGTATTGACTGGACTAGTCGCTTACAACTCATCTTCGCCTTCTTTGCGAGCTTCAGCTTTAATGTGTCCTCTGAAACTGAATGTAAAAATACAGTGTGACTTATAACATTCTCAAGGAAAAGGCTACTGCTTCACCCACAGCTTAACAGAACTTCTGCCAATTTCCACAACACTTGCTTAAGGAAGATACCGCAAGTGTATTGACCTAAGACCATATCTTACAAAACAACAAAACAGGAGAATGTTTGTACCGTCCTGAAAAGGAGAAGATGAAAATGGACAAATGTCTTCAGAATGATCAGTGACCTGACAGCAAGAACAGCATTAGGTCCCAGAAGGGAAGAGGAACAGGGACCTAAAACAACATTAAAACATGGAGATGAACTATGGAAGGGGAACTGAAGGTTGATGGGCTGTACGGGGCACAGCGGCAAGGAGAGAAAACTGGCGAGATCTAATGCGAACCTTATGTGCCACCTCAGGGCACGATGAGGATAAGTTTAAATACCAGTCACATCTCAAACCTTTTCTTGGCTCAGAAACAACACACTGTTGGTCCATCACAGTGTAATATCACAAATTGACATCACAATTCCAATCAAATGGTTTGATGACATTGATATTATTAAGTTAGTGGTGTAAGGTATCAAAGTATCAAAATAATATAAATTTAAATGGTAGAAGTGATAATGACTTCTAGATCTCCCAGCCAAAGAAGAGACAAAGTTGTTGAGATGCTTTGGATTCCCATTAAAGCCACAAGAACAGACAAGATAGGGTGCATAGATTTTAGTGAATGCTTTGCAACTGTCCAAAAATTGGTCAAATAAGATAAGATAAGAAAAACATTTGTATAGCACCGTAAATCTAGATAAATCCATTCGGAGGCACTTAAAATACATTTATATGTATTGATAAATTATGTAAATGATGATAAATTAATTCAGATAAAAGAGAATATATTATATTAAAAGATTAAGTTATATAGAAGATAATTATTAAAGATATATATGATAATAAATAAGTAAAAACATTGTGTAAAATTGATATAAAAACATGTAAAGATAATAATACAAAATTAATATTAAATATAATTAAGTATTGAACAAGCAACAAATTTTAATAAATAGGTGGTGCTTATGATGCGTATGCAACCTGGAAGAGATGCGTGTTTAGGAGTCTTTTAAAAGTCACAAGGCAAGAGATTGTCTTCATCTCGTTTGGAAGTGCATTCCACATACGTGGAGCAGAAACTGAGAAAGTTCTGTTGCCGTATCGCCTACGAGATGGCGGCATGAGTTGAAATTAGTTGCATGTTAAGAGAGATTTACTTGGACCTGGAACACAGTATGGTATGTAGACTTATGCACCCACTAGGGTGTCGAGATGATAAGTCAGTATTGACAGTAGGGTATGCTCTACTAGAAGCAAATTTACTTAGTGAGAACCACATTTGTTAAGTTTACAAGTAAACAAAAAAGTATCTGAAATGAGACTCTAACATTTCATATTTTAGAAACAGCATTGACATAAAGATATCTAAAACTAGAATTATATACAATGCATACGTACCTGGAAAAGTGTCAGAACAAACTGCTTTATGTGGAATAAACATTTGCAGACACTGTTCCAGGTACCTGTCAAACTGTCCAAACAGGAACCAACCTGGACCATTGTGGATCTCTCGTGAGACGCCTGCTGCTTTCTTTTTGCCACTGGTGCTGCCACCTGCTGTAGGAGTTGATGCTGCTTTTTTCTTGCTGCGTTTCTCCGCCTCCCCCAGTAGCTGTGCAACACTCTGTGATGCCAGTCGGGTTCCACCGCTGCCAATACAAGCACTGCCACCCTTGATGGGCGATGCTGCCATTGTCACTGCTGGCTGTTTGCCAGCGACCATCTGTCCAAGCATTGTTGACATCGCCTGCTGCTGGAAGACGTGTTTCAGGAGGAATCTTCGCTCCTCTTTTGTCTGTATCACTTTGTCCTCCAACCTCACAACCTCGTCACACACGGCTGCATTCATCTGCAACAATAATATTGTCACCCATGGCCACATTCACCTGTAGCAATAATATTGTCACACATGGCCGCATTCACCTACAACAATAATATTTAATCATAATTACCTCTCAAGAAACTTGCAGTTTGTTTTGAATATTTCGACTGCATCTTGCAGTCGAAATATTCAAAAGAAACTGCAAGTTTTTTGAGAGGTAATTATGATTAATATTAATAACCAAGAAACCGAATCATCCATTCAACAATAATATTGTCACACATGGCCGCATTCACCTACACTAATAATATTGTCACACATGGCCGCATTCACCTACACTAATAATATTGTCACACATGGCCGCATTCACCTACACTAATAATATTGTCACACATGGCCGCATTCACCTACACTAATAATATTGTCACACATGGCCGCATTCACCTACACTAATAATATTGTCACACATGGCCGCATTCACCTACACTAATAATATTGTCACACATGGCCGCATTCACCTACACTAATAATATTGTCACACATGGCCGCATTCACCTACACTAATAATATTGTCACACATGGCCGCATTCACCTACACTAATAATATTGTCACACATGGCCGCATTCACCTGCAGCAATAATATTGTTCACAAAGACATTGTGAACACTGTCATGGGTTGTCGCCCTATCTCCAGCAGGCTCATCACCATCCGCCTGAAGGCAACTCCCTTCAACATGACAGTCATACAAGTTTATGCCCCAACGTCTGATTATGACGACAGTGAGGTGGAAGATTTCTATGGCCAGCTGCAAGAAGTCATAGAGGAAACGCCAAAGAAAGACAATCTTATTGTACTAGGAGACTGGAATGCAAAAGTGGGAAAGGATGCGCAGACCAACTGGCAAGACACTTGCGGACCTTTCTGCAACGCGGAAACAAATGAGAGAGGTCACAGGCTCCTCGAATTTGCAATGTACAATGAGCTGATGCTGGCTAACACATTTGGCCCACACAAAACATCTAGAAGATGGACCTGGCACAGCCCAGATGGAAAACATCACAATCAGATCGACTACATCTTGGTGAAACGGCGCTTTCACACAGGAGTGAACATTGCCAGGACACAAAGCTTTCCAGGAGCAGATATCGAGCAAGAACAACAGCAAGAAGGCTTATCAAATAGTGAAAGACCTGACATCAGTGAAGAAAGGGATAACTACTACTATCCAAGACAAATCAGGGAAATGCCTGACAGAAGAACAGCAGATCCTCAATCGATGGACAGAATACTGCTCAGAACTGTACAGCCACAACACCAACGGAGACCCAGTAGTACTAAACTGTCCACAGACTACTGAAGAGGACGACTACCCCATTCTTCGTGAGGAAGTAGAGGCTGCAATAAAGTCTCTGAAAAAAGGAAAGTCAGCTGGAATTGATAACATACCAGCAGAACTGGTTCAAGCTGGGGGAGAAGCCTTACAACAATCTGCAACAAGATCTGGCAGACAGAAGAATGGCCCACCCCATGGACTCAGTCACTGATCATCACACTTCCCTAGAAAGGCAACCTACAGATGTGCCAAAACTACAGAACAATCAGCCTCATCAGCCACCCGAGCAGTCATGTTGAAGATACTACTCAACAGACTCAAACCCCAGACAGAAGAGATTATCGCTGAAGAACAAGCGGGTTTTCGAGCAGGACGGAGCACCATTGAACAGATCTTCAACCTTAGAATCCTTTGCGAGAAACACCTTCAACATCAGCAAAGCCTGTATCATGTCTTTATAGATTTCAAGAAGGCCTTTGATAAGGTATGGCATGCGGCCCTATGGGTAACCATGAGGAAGTACAACATTGGCTCCAAGCTTGTCCGAACCATTGAACACCTATATGACAATGCCACCAGTGCAGTAACCTTCAACAGCAGCATAGGAGACTGGTTTCGAACAACTGTTGGAGTTCGACAAGGATGCCTACTATCACCAACGCCCTTCAACATTTTTCTGGAAAGGATAATGACTGATGCTTTAGAAAACCATCAAGGCACTGTCAGCATTGGAGGCAGGACAATCACCAACCTTCATTTTGCTGACGACATCGACGGCCTAGCAGGAGATGAACAAGAACAGTCAATTTAGTGGAGCGCCTTGAGAAAACATCTTCATCATACGGCATGGAGATCAGTGCCGAAAAGACCAAACTGATGACAAACAGCACACAAGGCATCAGCATAGAGGTCAAAGTTAATGGACAGAGACTTGAGGCAGTAACAAGCTTCAGGTACTTGGGATCAATTATCACAGATGAGGGTTCCAAACCGGAGATACTTGCCAGGATTGCACAGACAACAGCAGCACTAACAAGGTTGAAACCCTTATGGAACGACAGAAACATCACGGTCAGTTCGAAAGGCTGAAAATAAGGCTGATGCGCTCCCTTGTCATGTCCATCTTTCTGTACGCTTGTGAAACATGGACCCTTTCAGCAGATCTACAGAAGAGGATACAAGCCATGGAAATGAGATGCTTCCGGAAGATCTTGCACATATCATACAAAGACCATGTTACTAACGATGCTGTCCGTAACAAGATCAAACAAGCCATCTGACCATATGACGACCTTCTTACAACAGTTAAGAAGCGTAAACTGAAGTGGTACGGTCATGTATCACGATCATCTGGCCTTGCAAAGACTATCTTGCAAGGTACCGTAAGAGGGGGGAGACAAAGAGGTAGACAGAAGAAGAGGTGGGAAGACAACATCAAAGAGTGGACAGGAATGGAGTTCGCTGACTCCCAGAGGGCTGTAGAGAACAGGGAAATATGGAGAGAGCTGGTTAGAAAGTCATCAATGGTGCCCCAACGATCCTTACGGGTTATGGGAAAGTGAAGTGTGAAGTGAAATAATATTGTCATACATAGCCACATTCATCTACAACAATAACATTGTCACACATGGCCGCATTCACCTACAACAATAATATTGTCATATATGGCTGCATTTATCTATAACAATATTGCCATACATGGCCACCTTCACCTACACCAATAGTATTGTCACACGTGGCCGCATTCACCTGCAGCAATAATATGGCCACATTCACCTACAATAATAATATTGTCACACATAGTTGCATTCACCTGCAGCAATAATATGGCCACATTCAATTACAATACTAATATTGTCACACATGGCTGCATTCATCTACAATAAAGATATTGCTACACACGGCCACATTCTTCTACAAAAATAATATTGTCACACGGCCGCATTCACCAAGAGAAATAATCTCATAAGCCATTGGCACATATACTAAAACTGAAATACTGATCATTTGTACAATATAAATGTGTCTTTGAAACAAGTAGAAAGCAACAGTGTCATAAAAAGTAATGAATGCCATCTAATGTTAATCTGATATATGGTATTTCGCAGTGATATTATAATAAGATTCTATGAAAACACAATAATCAGTGTATGTATTATATGCATGTACGGGGAATCCCAGAAGCAATCAGAACAGACTATTTCAACTACATCTTTACTTCAGTTGCATTTGAGAAATGTGATTGCTCACAAAGATCATCTGTTTCACAAGTTTCTTCAGGTGTTTGTATTTCTTCTCGAATTTGTTGGTAGCCACTGCGCTGCCATTGATATTCAGTGTTTTGTGCAGTGGCTCTGTCTTCACTGGTGTTGCGTCACTTGTCTGTGGCTGGGTCCTGTCTGTTGGCTGGAAACAGGTAAGGTTTAGTTGCTGTTACAAACAGTTGTGCTTTTTGAAGGTGCTATAAATATGAATGCCGAAACAATGCAAAACAATTATCATTGAAAATCAGTAACCTGATAAGTCTCACTCCCAAAATTTAAAATTCTGTTGTTTAATTATGGAACCAGTTAAAATGCATCATTAAAAAATAAAAGACCTTATTTTCACTGTGTCACACATGTCCATTAACACACATCGACACATTCCACATTTATAACCTTTGTTTGAATATTGTCTGTTTTACATAATGATATCTGAAACCAATGCAATTGCTATCATATCTCAATTTACAGAATAAAAAAATACAATTGCTGTATTTTATATTGCACTTTAACAGTAGCAACAAAACTTGTTGTCACTAAAATAAAGTGAACATAAAATTAGAAGGAAGAAGTGGAGCTAGGTAGGCCATATTCTCAGGAAGTCAACACAAAACTTCACAACAAAGGCACACATGTGGATCCCTCAGGACAAAAGGAAAAGGGGAAGGCCAAGAAACACTTGATGCTGAGAAGTAGAAGAAGAAAAATCAAAAGCAGGACGTGGATGGAAACGATTGGAAACACAAGTCCAGAACCGTGTCCGGTAGAGAGAAATTGTTAATGGCCTAAGCTCCACCAAGGAGTGAAAAGGGATAAGTCAGAAGTAACATATGAATCATGATGTAACTGATCCAAGACAACAAATCTAACAGCATAGGTGTTTCCAAACACGAAAACACCTCTGTGTCTTTATTTTCTGGTTTTGTGCCTCTCTTGCGATGGTTCATTGGTTCGTTTCGTCTCTTTCCTCTTTTCAGATTCTGCCAGTTTCTAGTACCTCGCCTCCTTTAGTATTCTTGTTGGTGGCCTTCTAAGGACATGGCCCAAATATCTGTTCAATATTGTTGACCTGTTTAAGGATTTCTTTATTGGTGATGAATTCATTCCATTTGATGTGTTAGAATTCTGCGCACGTATCTGGTCTGCAAACTTGCTAGTTTCTGTTCAGTTTTTGTTGTTTGTTTTCCATGTCTAAGATAAATACAGAAGTCCGGGTATAACACTGTGTTGAAAATTCTTGCTTTGGTGTTTGTATTCATACCCTTCGACCTCCAAATTGTTATGAGCTTTTGAAATGCTTCCCATGCCTTTTGTGTGAATGAGATTGAGCTACTGGCTCTACTAACAAATATGTGCAGACAATGGTCTCTTACCATCAGAGTAAGGAAACCTGGGTAACTTGGCAACGTCTTGAAACGACTGCCCACATTCTGCATCTACAAAGAGCAAAACCAAAAATTATTGTCACATATTGCACATATATAAATAACCCAAATCAGCACTTACAATATAATAAAGTGACAATTGTGCAAAGAAAATATAAACAGCACAATCATTGGCATTAATAATATGTAAATATTGTGACATTTAAAGAAGATACTTGCTTGGAAAATAAAATACTTACTTCATTTGCTAGAGTAGCTTCCAATGTAGAGGTAATACTGAAACAAAACAGAAAAATATTGCACATTATAGGCAGGGCTGGGCCCAATTATGTAATTGTAATTGTAACTGATTCAAACACAATTGTGTAATTGTAATTGTTATATATTGTAAAACCGAAAATTTATTTCAGTTACAATCAATTACAGTATGTTTCATATCACAAACTACCTGAACAAACTGTCAATAAAAAAATAATTTAAGTCTCACACGCCTGTTTATATAATGAAACAAGTGCACCAGAAAAGGTCTCCCTCTTAAACAAAACCATAGGTTGTACTGTAGGCTTTTGTATACTTTTCACATTGTGAGATTTTGTCTGTAGGGATTATGTCTTAGAGATTAACAAATTACATATTGATCAGGATATCTGATTATATATATATATATATATATATATATATATATATATATATATATATATATATATATATATATATATATATATATATATATCAATTGGTAACAGCCAGAAAGCAATAAACAATGCACAGACATTGTCAGACAATGGCTAAGCTGGTATTCAAAAAACATGGAAAGACCTGTAGCCTGATACTGCTTCAGAAAATATCAGCTCAGTGAAACATTGCAGAGTTAGCAAGCCAATTATACCCCTTGTGTTGTGGTGGACTGGAGACAGGTCAGGTGGCAAGGACCATTGATATGGCCTCTCTCCCCATTCCCAACTCACACAAATCAAAGGGCAGACCAATTAAGAATGTTAGCTTAGAGCAGTAGCAACAACCTCAAAGTAAACACATCATACCCAATTATTAGTATTGGTACACTGTTTGTTTGTGTGAACCAACAATGACATTGTTTAGAATGCACTCAAAAGTCTGATAAATGATCGATTGACTGGATGTTGTTATTGTTTCTAATGTACAGGCCTGCTAACATGTATATATTTTTATACAATAAAGTATGTTTTAAACGGATGTCTTTTTATTAAGCATAATTCAATGTCACAATTCAACAAGATGTACAAACATTACCTTTATATTTGTGTATCAATTGTATACAAAATATTGAAATTCAGCAAGACATACAAAATATATAATTAACAAATGCTGAATATAGTTGGTTCCTCATAATGTAATTGTAATTGAAATTGAAACAGTGTAGTTGTAATTGTAATTGATTTGAAAAAAATTATGAGTGTAATTGTAATTGAAATTAAAAATGAAATGTAATTGTAACTGATACAACTTTGTGTAATTGGACCCACCCCTGATTATAGGTCTTAAAGCTTACAGTACAGTACAGTACAGAAACAAATCAAGTATGTAAAATAGTTCAATGTTTAGTAATTACTGGTTACATCAACATGTTAAGTTAAATTTTGTAAAATCTAAGTCAAGCGTAATGATATCAATATGTAGAACAAGAATAAACATCTTCCTTATGTCCACATTTAATTGTATAAATGTTAACGTCAGATAAGTTTCTTATTTTATTATGTAATTACTACATAATGACATTATAGTTTAAAAAAAACATTTTTAATGATCTTTAGTAAAATGCAAATTGTGCATTTCAGTTTCGTAGATAAACATAAAAGGTAACTTAAAGGGCAAATAATCGTGACAAATGATCTGTCTCACCTAGCTGGTACAAGGTTCTGGCTAAGGATCAGCTGTTTCAGCTGTGAAATGTGCATTGGTTTACCAGCAACACCGAGCACACGAGAGGCCGCAACCAACCAAAGGTCACTCTCCATCTTTTTGCTATGAAATTGCACCAGAGATTCACTGTAAAGCAAATGACCAGTTGAACACACAAATTTAACAACATTTAACAATATTTAACATAACTTAACAAGACTTAACACAATTTAACAAATCTGCCATCCAAAATTACAAGCTGCAGATTATAAGTTGACATGAAAGGAAGCCATTGGCTTATTGCAAGTTAAAAAAATTATTTTATGTGTAGCATACTTGATTGGTGGGAATACCATTTGTCTATCATCTGCTTGCCTTATGGAAGTTTGTTGGTCGACATGATGTCACACTGCAAGAATCATTTATGTAAACACCTGTGCAAGAGTCAGACCTATTTTTGGTACAAAATTGGTAATGATATCAATCTCGCTAACAGCTGGTTGCAATTTTGAAACAGTGGCCAATCAGCGATCGGCAGGTGAACATCCCCAATGTGACATTTCATCAAAGCTCAAATCTGGAATGGCACGAGTCTATATCTAGTTCGCAGTGTCTCATTTTTCCAAACGGACACATAATGTAGTTCCGCATTATCATGTGACACCACGTCACCCAACAAGTTGGGGCATAAATCTCTCGACTCGTATAAAACAGCCTTTGCCTGGCCCTTGGGCTTGGCCTGGGCTTGGCTTTAGTTCAGTTAATAGAAGTAATCCGGATGTGGCATTTGGATTCACTTCCAAATACTACATTCAGGTTACTGAACCAGGCTCGAAAAAACGGGAAACTATCACCCAGTCACACACTCCAGTCTCAGACACTGACAGTGACACTGACACTGACACACAGTCACAGTGTCAGACACGGTCAGTGACAGTCTCCAAAACTGGTTCTTGAATTTTGGTGCCCTACCTCTACTTGTTCAATTTTTCAACACAACATAATTTTCTTTTCCGTGAGAATGGCTAATTCTGATGTATCGATAGTCATGCAGTTAGGAAGTCAAGCCCAAATGATCTACAAAATAAATCCACCAGATTTGTTGAACGATTTAATTCGTTTATGGAGGCTGACATATTGCTTGCTGCGTCATGGGAAAGCATATCTTTTGGTGTCCCATAATCAAGAGCTATTTATTAATAAAACATCAGCATCGGAAGACAATATGCTTAACATAATAAACAAATATAATTAAAATTTCACGTCACTGATTGGTTCAAGTAACCGATACTAAGTCTCGGCTTAACGTTAACTGAAATCGCACTAGCCCTTTTTAAAAATGGCGGTCGTTGGTGTAAACAAAAAGAAATGGGGTGTTAAAAATACAGCATATGTATCATCACAGATGTGTGGAAGGACTACAGAAGTAGCTGCGGTTGGAGCATGGGTTCAGCCTGGGCCAGGAATTCAGAATGGACACGACGATGTTGTTGTAAGCAGTGCATCTATCGTCATCAAAACAGATATTATCGCTCAATTTCAAGTTTGAGCATGTCTAGTATTGTTGTTAACGATTCATGTAGCGAATAATAATAATAAGTACACGCGGTAAATGCATTATAAATAATTTGCAATAATAAAAGTGCGCACAATTAATTAGTTATTTATATCTTTACTGATTAATTTAGTAAATTTATATAGGGAAATCAAATGCACATCCTGTAGATGTAATATAATTCAAAAATAAAGCTACATATTACTTACTTACTATTCCAATATATGATGCAGGTTCTACCTAGAATGGTACACAAAAAAGTTGGCTTTTTGTAGTCGACCAATTGTTTGAGGCTTCAGACAAAAGTATACAAGTCAATAGGTGCTGCCATCTGTAGGGGCCATTTAGTAAAACATTGGCCTTTTCCGGGGACTGAATATTAGCCGGAACCAGTCCGGAACCAGATTGAATTGCGAATAGCATGGATTGCATGATCTATATAATGATGTCACCATCATTAGTTAGTAATAGTGCAACTTTCCACCAAGTGGGAAATAATTACACATACATTAAGATATGTTTTGGTCTCCTGGAACAATGACTTATTGATGATCGGCGGCAATGTTTTGGCTGTTCCGTCATCACCTAATGGGCGGCCTTACATTAGTAGTAGGTTACTTGTGGTGATCTCGGCCTGTAGAGATCTCGACATTAGTTAACTTATAAACCCGTCTTTATGAGATGTAATGGTTGCTCCATTGGGGGGTTGATTGATAGTATGGATGTGTGTGGTCATCAATAGCCATTATTATATTTTAGTAATTTCCTTGTTTATGACATTTCCTGAATAATATTTTTAATGACTGCATAAATTACCAGTTCATTATAAATTAAAGACTATTTAAACACAACCTAACGACACAAAGCAAGATCAAAAATGACACAAAGCAAGAATGTAAATATCTATCGTATGCACATGCACCCACCTTAGTCTTAGCTTTCCTGTCTTTATCTGTGTTGCACTCACTATTAATAAATAACCCAAATCCATTCGCATGATTACTTTTCTAACAACTCTCAAATAATGTTGGTCGGTACGAAAACATGAAAACCCCAAAAAAATAACTGACTTATCATTATTTATATCTTCCCATACTGGGTAACTGTTACTTTTATTTACTTTCTTTTTACCCATTCAGTCGGCCTACTTTTGTACAGCCACAAGGACGTATAAATACCCTGCCACGACTAGGACTAATGACAACATGATACAAACGTTTGAGACACACTTCATCGGCGCACGCCACTTTATTTTCTCGCATAGTGCCGCACACACTTTCTAATTTGTCTCCTATAGCGTCCCATCCCCTCTTTGTTCAGGTGCACCCCATCCCTCAACATGTACTGTTCCCAGTTCAGCGACAACGCACGATAATGGTAAACATGCACCACCTCACTGCCTGTCACCAAACGCCGCAATTCCGCATTCACGATCAGTCTGGCCTCTTTGAAATCTGGCCTACAATGGTCGCATCGCCGCATCACCTCCCCGATTATCACATGTCGCACCCCAGGACACCTTCCTAGTTCCCTAGCACAGTCGTACATGGCCTCTGCCAAGGCACATGGGTCACATCGAGTAGAACTTAAGTCATTAGTACCAATATCAAGGTAAATGACGGTTGGCCGGGTCCTCTCCACATACTCCAAATGCCGGCGTATCGCACTGACACGCATCCCGTCGATCCCACGTATATCTACTTGTTCATATTTGTCACCAAGGTACATGCCTTCTTCATCCACCTCTAGACGTAGCTGCCGCACGAAGCTGTGACCTAACACCAACAGACGGTCGAGACTGAAACCGAACAGATAAGACGGATCTTTATATAAATATTAATTTTAAATAAACCCCTGCCCGACTCCAAAACTAATCACTAAAAAATTATTCACCTACGCTTTGTAGGCCCTTATTTTTTCCCCCTCCCCCATCATCTCAATCCAACCCCCAATAAATACTGTACTCCACCTATTCTAGATCTGGTTTTTTTACTACACACACCTCTACCAGATTCCACAACTGTCTCCTAACAAGTATTCTCTAGTATTTCCTTTCAGTTCTTTCCACCGACTCAGCCCCTTTTCACAATATCCCCTGCTTTACACATCCTCAAAATACTAACCCTTCCATTCCTGACATATCTTCTCAATAACTCTTCTTTCAAACAAACAAACTAGTTCTCTTCTCCGACTATCTCACTTCGCTCCCAAAACAAGATTTATTTTCATGACCACTCCCAAACGCCTTTATACTCTGGCAACATCTAACTCCATCAACATATTATTAAGGCACCAGATTGACTCCATGTAACACAACAATGCAACTACTAACGGTAAGATCTACTACAAACACACAGGCTTACATCTAAAGCCTGAAAATTTTAATCCTTCTGCTTATGCCACTATTGTTTCAAGCCAGGCAGAGTCCTTTCCTGTTTTTTTACACCTCCGACGTCTTTGAACTCAAACCACAAGGCCCCACCAGCTGTGTTTTCTTCACACCTTTCAAAGGACCAGACTCACATTCACAAGTGAGTGAGCTCATTCTTCAATACCCACATATCTTTTTATGTTCTGAGGACTGACTACACTACCGTGCCTAAATGTTTGGATCATGTGGTCATGCAGTACACTATCCAACTTATCAACGCCCTCCGAGCCCCTGACAGGCTATATATACCGACGAAATTCATTCTAATGTTAGGATAATTTAATTTACCCTGAAGAAGTTGTAACACGAAACTAGTCGGTAATTTTCAGATAAAGAGTGAGGAGTATAGATTGAGATTTAGGATGGTGGGTAAAAATCCACCGAATGTAGGGAAAGAGAGAGAGATGTGACAGGTGAGGAAGGTAAAGGTATTTCTACGGGAAAACTTCTCTTCCAAATTTTGCAGCTGCTCCATTGTAAATGTGCTCTGTAATGGTCAGATTACTGAATCATTGTTTGACTTATGAATCCACTTTCACACAATGTTCTTTGTAAATGTGTTCTGTAATGGTCAGATTATTGAATCATTGTCTGATTTGTGAATCCACTTTCACAGCATGCCCTTTATAACTGTGCATACTAGTACTTTCATTTCTTACTTATTGTAAGTGGAAAAGGACTCATTCTACAATAAAACTACCAGTATAATGGGACTAAACTCACAAAGGTAATCCTGTTGATTGCCTCATGAGAAACAAAACATTTCTAGGCAGAGAAACAAAGAAAGATGTGCTCACTACATGTGCTCACTTACTGTCATATAAGCCATGTCTTGTATTATCACGTTCATCATGGCAACTGTTATTATCAGAGATTCACAGATCAAATATCTGCACTGCAAAGTTAAGTTATTCTTGCTACAAGATTGAGGAGCTGGCACTGGATGACCCAATCAATTAGTCTTTCTCACGGTTTCAGGTAGGACCTTGTTACTTGTTACTGCATGTTCTCGTGTCACTGTTATATAGCAACATGTTAATTCATTGTTTTTTTACCGGATGCTATCAATCAATCAATATTGTATTTCTAACTAACGCTTCAGATTCCACAACAGTAAAAATAGAATGCAATATAAAATATTCAATGTGAGTAATTATTAGAAACCGTGCATTGAAAAGGGGGTGAATATAAGTATAATACTTATCTATGGTTCACCCCTGACCCGAGTAGTTATATAATAATAATAATACATGGTACCTATGAAAAATGCTAAGTTACAAATCCCTAGATAATATGTCTACAACACATTATGTTTTATTATGATTGTTTTTTAGGCCTAATAGTAATCAATTTGTGTTGTGGTTCAATGTATACCTCCAGTGTGGAGTTTTAGATTTTTATCCAACTTGTCACCCCATTGTAGTGCAAACCATATGTTCACTACAAATTATGTAAACATAAATTATTATTATATTATTAATGTGAGTTAAAAGTATGTTTTTTGAAACTTTTAGTGATTGTGATTATTGCATGCTGGTGTTTAAACAATCAGTACATGTGACCAGACTTTACTATCCATGCACTCAACTGTCCATGCACTCACAAATGGTTTCACTATATATATATATGGAAGAAGATTATTTCCATCACTTCACGCATATCAGCAGTTAGTAACACTGGTTGCGATTGCCCTATAAATCTATATCAATTAAGTGTGTTGACTTATTAATTATGTGTGTAGACTACATATAATTATGTGTGTAGACTACATATAATTATCTATGCATACTAGATATATTATCTTGGTATAAAATTATCTACTAATAATCATAATTTTTGTGAAAAATGTTCACTAACTAGGGATGTAAATGAAATTTTTTTATTGCATATTTTTTTTTTTGTTAAAGAACAACATATATTTTTGCTAACATGTTATCGTCTTGCATGTTGGGGCCAACAACATCGGGTGCGACGACACGTTCAGACTTGTCTTGACCTGTATCCACAGCTGATAGTCCACATTAGGCAACTCAATCCTATGTAAGCAAAAATATGGTTAATTAGTGACAATATGAAATACAATATTATAGTATGGTAAATGTAATGTATGAAATGTGTTCATTTTAATTTTACTTTGGAAACTGCTAAGCAACAAGAAAATACCTATGTGCACTGAAACAATGCAGGGTTAATAAGCCAATTGCTATCCAATTGGCCTTGTCTTATGTGGCATGATGTCCAATTGAGAATGTTTACTTACAGTGAGTAAGTGAGTGAGTGAGCATTTAAAATAATTACATGATGAATGAATACAAACAGCACATCTTCCAAATCTGCTTCAGATCACGCATCATTGTTTCGGGGGTTTTGCACAGAACGTGCAACAAATTCAAGGTAGACAGGACTTCCCAAGACAACTTCCTCTCCTGTTGCAACAGGAGGTCGGTTGACTAAATGTGTCTCTTGAGAAGGAGCTTCAACACTTTGCGCTGCTGAAATTTGTGGACCACCCCAACTTTGAGACCGACCTGCTGAGTACAGATGGACTACATCTGCGACCAAAGGGAATTCAACACGTGGCTAGCTACTTGTTGACAGTTGTTGTACGAATTAATACATGCATGCTTTATAAAAAATAAACATCCAGATTTCTGTTTACATTCTTGCTTTGTGTCGTTTTGACAAGTTAGGTTGTGTTTAACTAGTCACATTTAAATTGTTTTTAATTTATGATAAACTGGTAACTTATGCAGTCATTAAATATTATTAAGGAAATGTCAAATAAACAAGGAAATTACTAAAATATAATAATGGCTATTGATGACCACACACATCCATACTATCAATCAACCCTCCAATGGAGCAAACATTATATCTCATAAAGAGGGACGGGTTTATAAGTTAACTAAGGCCGAGATCTCTACAGTCCGAGATCACCATGAGTAACCCACTAATGTAAGGCCGCCCACTAGGTGATGTCGGAACAGCCAAAACATGGCTACTAATCATCAATAAGTCAACGTTCCAGGAACCCAAAACATCTTAATGCATGTGTAATTATTTCCCACTTGGTGGAAAGTAGCATTATTACGTTATCTAACTACATATTCCAGTGAAATCATTATATAGATCATGCAATCCACTCTATTCACAATTCAATCTGGTTCCGGGCTCGTTCTGGCTAATATTCAGGCCCCCTTTTCCATTCACCACATGGCGGCACGTGGCACACAACATAATTAGTTTGATAAAAGAACGCTGCCAACATATTATACATTGACATTGTGAACCGACAGCAATAAAAGTACCAAAAAGTCAGAAATTATAATTTTTTTACATATACATTAGTGTGACATGCATGCTTTGCCAGCATGACACTCTCTACAATGCATTAGGTCAGTGAAAGTAAGACTAGATTATGATATATATCACAAACAGTCTCAATATTTAGGAGATTTGAAGCCATTCAAAATTACCATGTGCACTCGTGTGATGTGTCACTGTCAATTACTGTCCAATTTATACTTTATATTGCCAACTGGTAAAATAATTTACAGATGTAATCGTTATGGTATTTTATTCATTATCTGTAGTGAATCATTTGTGCAAACAAGTTTCATGATGTAATTGAAAAAGTAATTGAAAAGTAATTGAAAATACCAATTACAATTTCACCAGTGCCAATTACTTAAAACAAAAACATCAATTCAGAATTGGAATTGGTATTTCAATTAAAATGTAAGTCTGATGTTGATCATTCTATTTCCAAACTGACTGGTATTGTACACTTATAGCAACATGCCCTGATGACTGAGCGGGAAACACAGGAGGAACTGTGGGCCAAGCAAGAACGGGTGCACCGTTTCCGCCGGGAAGTGAAACAACGGGTTCAGAATATTGAGCGGCTCCGGAGAGAACAACAGCTCCAGAAGGCATGCAGAGCTGTGAGTGCCTCTAGCTTCCCAGTAGCAGGACCGAAATAATCACAGTTAAAGAAATGACAGATGACTGTTATAGATATATTTCTGAACTCAGGACTATTTAAAATTATTTTTAAATTAAGTTTGATGTTGATATAGCGGATGCTTTGACAAATAAAAATTTGTGAAATTGTGGAAATGACAGGACGTTCTATGAGAGATAATTTTATGTTGGTGATACCACGTAAGTGTGATGTGCTATGTTATTGTTGATCTCTCTAGATGGACATAGAGAGCAGACTACTGAGACAGAGTGCGAGTTCAGCGGAGCGAGGCACACAACGCAAAGACCACTGCTCGGTGCGCAAGAGCAACTCAGACTTCCAGATGAAGAAGACGAACATCCCATTGTTACAGAGTAGACAGGGTAGGTCTTAAGAAAATGACCCCCCTTTGGCTTAATTTTTTCATATTTAACCTGTTGTGCCACTACATGGTAGCATGGTAAACTAATGGGTGGCTAAGTTTGCCCCCCCCTCCGGGAGATCCGAGATATGCCAATGACAGAGCCATAGTGGCAAGGAGTCTGTTTCAATAATATTCGTTGAATTTCACAAAATGTTATCTGGTTGCAAAAACAACTATTTTATGATGATATGTTATACACTGGTACATTTTATTAATATTGATGTAAAGAACTTATTTAAAGTACCACACTGCGGGTCTCTTGAAAATGTGATGCAATTTTAAGAACAATGTAGAAACTAGATGATTGATTTACTGTTAACAATTAAATGTGCTCATTGTCTTATAAAAAACAGGTTCTTTTCACATACCTTTCACGGCTCAAAATATGATTAGTTGTTTAACATATTTATTGTATTATTATTTGCATTGATTTTATTTGCTAGTGAAAAATTATTTATTATGTTCCAACATATCCAACTCAGCTGCAAAGCCCCAGTAATTAGGCCAGTTATTAGTTTTCACCACAGCGATTTTTACATGATATCTGAAGTCAGCATTTACTTCTTGCTTTCCGCAGATACAGTGGACATGGCACCACAGGAGGAGGACATAATTGTGTTTGAGGAGCAGAAGAATCAGGTAATGGATGTGTGCAACATTTGCAGATGTACTGACATAATTTCTGGACTGAAATGAAATAATTCTTAAATATATTTACACTAAATCATCTGAATTGTTGAATTACAATGTACACTATGTAGGGAGGATACTACTAAGTACCCACAACATTTGTGTACAGATTTATCTAAAAATAAAAGTTGATATTTGTCTGCCATTGATTGACATGTTTGCCAAGTATCTTGTCAATCTTTAACGATATTTAAAAAAACTTTATTTGACTATTTAATATATTATTATATAAATCATTTTTATTATTTATGTTTATTTATTTAATTGTTATTCATTTATTATTATATTGCTACATAATTATTGCATTATACCCGGTATTTATTTTACAATAATGTTTTATCACTAGTACATATTAATTAATTAATTTGTTAATTTAGCAATTGTAGACTATTTTATTAATTTTTAACATGTTGTGAAGTGCCATGAACAATTTTGGATATGGTGCTATGCCAAATAAAATATATTATTATTAATTATTATGTGTTTCATCCTGATTTATCTTCAGGTGCACAGGTTTAACGCACATGCACGGCAACACTTGACATCTCGACGACTGGTGACAGATGACTATGTCCATGACAACCTACCAGGGGGCGTCTGGCACACTGGACCCACCAGGGATGTAAGTGGGTCATTGTGTGATGTCATCAACTTCCTCCAACCATCCTGATCCTGCATCACCTCTCTCAGTTCAGCCATGGACGGTGCAGTTGAATCCTTATTTGGCACCATCCACCTTTTTGTCTATCGTTTTGTGTGAATGACGTAAAGAATTATTTCATCATCATCAAGCGTGCACAGTGGAGAATGGCAATGCGCAAACACCAAACGGTGCAAAGTTGGGGATCACTAAACTGTCATTTCGTATGCGATGGCCATGTCATGACGTTCCATCCATATCACAAACATTCGATTCAACAATGTGTATTGCATCTGTCAATCGCATGGCTCATATTGAATGTGTGCGTAATAATGCACAATTATGATAAATAAATAAGTTTCACGATCACAGTACTAAGTAACAATCTTCCATTTCATCTTCTATACTGATGACACCACTGTCTGAAATACCTTCACAATTATTACAATAGCTGACACACCAATGACACAGCAATGACACACCAATGACACAGCAATGACATACCAATGAGAGGTAATTGTGTGTATTTTTCTGCAGCATCCAGTCTCAAGAAAAACTCTGGATTGTCAAATGATTGAGACGATGCCGATGACGTCAACTGAACATCTACTGGCTGGGGACATTGAGGAGAACAAAGAGAACGCAGGTGACTGTAAACTCAAGTGATATGGGGACCGCTCCTTCAATGCTGTCACATCCGTTCTATAGAATGCATCGCCAGCGTCTGTCAAGACATAGTTTGGTGACGTCATTCAGGAAAGCCTTAAAACACTCCTGCCAAGAATACTGTTGAACAACTGACATTTCAGAATAAATGTTACCTTAATCAGTATGCCATATTTTTTATTCTTGCCAAAGTTCCTTTTAATTTAGCTTATTGATAACATTTTATTTGATTAATTGTTTGTAGCTTTATTGAAGGTTTTAATTCTAATTTTTTATCATATATAACATATTTGGTTTTACCTTTAAATTCAATTTACTACAGAATAATTTCAAGTTATTGACGCATCTTTCTATGTATTTTCTATGTACAATTCTATGATGTTCCATATTTTATTTCATGCATTTTATGTAAGCTTCAAGGAAATGGCGCTGTATAAAAGTAAATTTACTACTCACAAGAGGATGACATTAGATGGCACTTCTTTTTCATGTAATAGCATCATTATCATGTACTTCAATGTGTCTACATTCAGATTGAATTTAAAAGGTAAAAAAGGTATGTTCTTATATGACGTAGTATCCAGTCCTTGTGACTGTTCAAAGCACTTTACACTTCACCCCCAGCAGACCTGTTCATTCCAACGCCATCTTGACTCATCTTGGAAGCATTCAGTCACACAGCAATTACTGCATGGAGACTTCATTTAGAAATCCACCTCTGCCTGTAGCCAGGTACTCATTTATACAGATGAGTGCACTGTAGCAACGTGGTATGAACAAAATTGCCAAAGTTTCGAAACGACAGCAAAAGGATTTTTTCGATTGAGAGCGCAACGGTCTAACCACCACGCTATTGTGCCACGCTAAACTTGCTATCTGCTGGTCTTGTTTTCACTGTCTAACAAACAGAAAAAAAATCAGGTTGAATAAATATTGATATTATATAAGACACAGCCATAAATAAAGAGATTTAGCAAACTTAGTTATTATGAAATTTGGTTTCAATGCATATTGCAAAATTCCAATGTCAGTTTACCAATCATGCTTCAGGAGATAGAACAGTGCACTTTGAGTCACCGAAAATGAAGGAAGAAACACGAGAGGAACGAATCAGTCGAAAGAGTGGTAAGTCAGCTCGGTGGATGTTTGGGCAGTGACTGGTGTTGATGTGTCAGGTTTGAGTAAGAAATATATTGAAGAATATACCATTTAAGAAATAGGTAGTGAAAATAGGTAGTACATAGACAATAATAAATAGTACCATCTGAAAAGTAGGCAGTACCATCTAAGCAATTAAAGGAATAGGTAGTACAATTTAATTAAGAAATAGGATCATCCAAAATGTAGCTATTATTGTGGTTTAATTTCAGGTTTGTATCAACATCACCACCTAACTATAGCCTAAACTACATTAATATGGCAATTACATTTTATAAAACAGATTGAAGGTTATTTCAGTATGAATGAAAACAAACTGCGAAAATATGATAGCCTTACCAAAATAACATAACATTAATGAGTTATGGCTTTGGTCAAAATTACAAAATTAATACCAACTAATGTTTGTTGCTCTAACTTTAAATTCACTACAAAGCTTGACTTACATTGGTATAAAATGCTATTTGTAGAATAAGTAAGATATATATGGTCTAACCTTGCAGCTCCTATGATCAGTGGCACACAGATTTACCGAGTGCCAATTGTCCCTGATATCAACCCAGGCATTGCGAGCGAGGCAGACAAACGCTTTGCACAGAAACAACGTGCCACTTTCCGCCGACTCTTCATGGACATAGAGCGAGAACAAGTGAAGGAGAACGCGCGCCGCCTGGAACACCGGCGACATATCAAACTGTGAGTGCATGAACATCAAGTATTCAATAATTATGTGTTGCCAATACAGGAAGAGCAAAGGTTTTTTGGGATGCGGTGGCATTGTGGTTAGAACATTGTACTCTCAGTCGAGAGAATCTGGGTTTAAATCATCTTGCCACCGTTTCGAAGCTTGGGTAGTTTCGTTCACTCTACCTTGCCTCAATTCACTCAACTGTATAAATGAGTACCTGGTGAATGAGTACCTGGCAACAGACATAGGTTAATGTATACTTGTCGAGTAGCCTTCGCGCAGTAATTGCAGCATGGCTGAATGCTTCCCAGAGAAGTTGAGATGGCCTTGGAATGAACAGGTCTGCCAGGGAGTGTAGTGTAAAGCACTTTGAGTAGTCCAAAAGACTGAATACCGCACTATATAAGAATGTACCTTTAATATGCCGAGTCTTGTTTACATCCACCTGCTTAAATTACTTGTTTACGTTTACAAACTTGAATTTCTCATTGGAAAATGTGTGTAGTGTCTTCTGAAGTGTAAATACTCCCTCTTTGATTGATTTAGCTCGTGGCGAATCAGGTTCATTGATGTTTAAATTTAAAATATGTGTGAGTAGTTTATGTAATATGCACAGTCGGTTTAAGAAAAGAGAGCACGCTTTTGTTAAAATCATCAATTGGCTTTGATCTTTGGAATGCTTGTGTATTTGTCTTTCCAATTTGTTTATGCCTTTGTACTATCTGAATCTAAGTTTTTGCTGCGCACCCCTAACATTATTAATTTAATAAATTATAATAATAAACCAGAATTGCACATAATGTTATTCTTTTTGGAGATAATATTAAAATTTTTGCCTGAACTCCCTTTATTCATTCACTGCAAACCATTGAAAATATATCTAGAAAATACTGTTGAAAGACTAAGTTTTGTGTCAGAAGATCACTTTAACGTGTTATGTAACTTTTGCAGTCTTAAACAAGAGAAGGAAAATGAACGTCGCCAGGTTGAACAGATGGCAGTAAGGTTTGCTGAACCAACTGATCCCGTCTCGGGGCGGACGGCAGAAGAGAGCCTTGCTCTGGAGCAGGCAGAGGAGCAAGCCGTCCGTCACGATGTCGAGAAACGACAGCAACAAGTCAAGAAGAGCCGAGAGACAGAGAGGTGACTGGCTGACCTTGTTCTGTTCAAACGACCTTAATCATTTAACAAGATTTAACAAAATTGCCATCCAAGGCAAAGGCCCAGATGGCAAGTGGACAAGAAAGCCATTGGCTTATCGAGAGTCCAACATTTTTCATCTATGTGTAACCCACCCTCCTGAGATATGTGTCAACCTTGTTTTTAAACATAGTCACGCTGCTTCATGTCCTCTTGTTCTACTATCTTTCTTGAGTGAGAAAAAAATATGTCTATCAATATTTTCATACCCATTTAATATCTTACAAACTTCAATTTGATCTCCTCATAACCTCCTTGTTTCTAGGGTTGTTAAACTACATTTTTTAGGCGTTCTTCATAATTAAGATATCTCAGTTCTGGAATCATTTTAGTTGCTCTCCTCTGTATTCGTTCAGGCATATCTAAATCCTTACGAAAGGTCCCACAGTCTGAATCCAACAAATAAAACAAAACTTGCATAGTATAGAATATGAATTGATTGTGTACATAACAAGCTTTGTCATAACATCCACAACTCTGGATATTGGTCAAAAACTTTTCGATGAGAAGCATTTCGAGAACATTTTTGCTTTGCTTAACAATTTGCCATGGTATCTTTTTCTAATTTGTTTATGTGTTGCTAGTAGTGCTGGGTTAGATACTTTAAAGTAGTTATTGATACATGTAGGAGGTTACTTGTTAAGCTTTTATTGATACATGGGGGTGTGTGCACCACGCAGAATGCGTGACCTCCATGACTTGAGCCAACTAAGTGGGCCAATCAGCTGCAGTGTTGTTGCCATTCGCCAGGTGGCGCCACTAAACTTGTCTCATCCGAAGTTGGTTTATGTTTTGGTATTTAGAGGCTCTAGTAACTTTAAATGATTGTCTCACTGACATCTTTGTTTGGATGGAACCAAGTAAGCTAAAGCTTAATCCAGGTTAAACAAACCTTATTATTATTGTCACTAAGCAACAACGGAATAGGGTCATCAGCCATTTTCCAGTTAAACTGCTTGGTATTGATACATCTCCATCAGATTATGACAGATACCGTTCATAATTTAGGTGTTGTCTTTGACAGTGACTTCTTCAACTTTCACCAGCATATTTCTCAAATATGCAAATCATGTGTTTACCATATACATGATCTCACATATCTTTATCTACTGCTAAAACTATATCAACAGCACTCATTGCTACAACTACTTAAACAGTTGTACTGGCTTCCTGTTACCTACAAAATACATTTTTAACTGTCCACTCTTAATATTGTGCTCTATCTACACAACAACCACCATAGTTAGCTGTTTTCCTGCATCTTACAAATATCCCTAGGCAGCCTAGATCATCCATTTCACAACAACTTAGTTCTTAAAACTAAACTTAACTAGGGCAAACATGCGTTCTCTGTGGCTGCGCTAAGGTCTGGAATGAACTCCCATCATTTTGAAAACATCTGAAACTATAGCTACCTTCCGAAAAAACTATAGACATATTTATTCTAAATTGCATTTCCACCATAAATATTTGGTTGTCCCTCGTTCTGATAATGACGTAATGATTCTGTTTTGTTGCACCTCTGAGCTCAGGTTCCTGAATATATATGCACCATAGCAGTTAATTAGTGTTATTATATTGCTACCATTGAACAACAAATCTGTGGATCTTGCTTGTTTTATTCATAGAAACTAATCTTACTGTATTACCACAGTCAACTTATATTTAATGTAATGTTTATTCAACCTGGTTGCTACTATTTTCATGTGAGTATTTGTCATTCTGCCAGATGATAAAACACACTTTACTTGACATCAGGCTTTCATATACTGGAAAAGTGGTAGATGCTAACTGCAGGTGTAGAACACAGTTTGTATGTTTGAAATGTCAAATAATGTGTGTCAATCCAGGCTGTACTTCTGCACTGGTTCATTCTGATGATGAGTCTTCTAATCTTCTTCTTCTTCGTCGAACACTCAGACAGGGACTCCAGCTCTTCCAATCAAAAAAGGTTCCTCATCAAGACATGCTTTAAACATTATATCAATGTCATTTAATACTGAATATATATTAAATACATCCAAAAACAAATTATCCAATACACGTCCATTTTCCAACCTTGGCGCTGCTTTCAGGAAACAACATGAAATGAAAAAATATAAAAATGTAAGTCAAGGGGGGACCAGGGTCCAGTGCCCCCCAAATACGTCACTGTGTGATTGTTTCCTACTCTAGCCCATGGACCCATGTGTAAAGTGGATACAATTCACGTTGCAGGTTCCTGGACGCTCTGAAGATCCGACTGAGAGAGAAGATCGAGAAAAAGAACGTAGATCTTCCGGCTCTGTGCAGTTGTGGACCGTCGCTGTGGGACACGAACCCACTCACTTGTGCCAACAACTGCATCTTCTACAAGAACCCTAAAGGTGCGAGTAGTTTCTGGTTAATCACTGCCGCTGCACAATGTATGACTGGATCTTTTTCCACAGTTGTGTGGTGTGCTTTAAATAGAAAAAGACATGCATCAAAAGAGCTACAGGGAATTTTAATAGAATTCGTTTTTAGATTATATATTTAAATGTAATAAATGTTTAACCGTAACCTCTTTATGTTTGGTGGGGAAAATTTTATTATTAATTTCCTTGCCACTGTTTGTTTTCCAGCATATGCACGAGCGTTACAGTCTCTGCTCGAATCATGTGATGTAGTGTGAACGGGAAACTTCTTCACCTATGCTGCTTAACTGGTCATCTGGTCAAAACCAGCTGGACGTCTTACCTCCTCCTGTGGGCAGCTGTTCACCATTGCCTCGGATCACATGAAGGGAAGAAGGATGTTCCAGCAAGTGGACGTTATAAGATTTTATATATTAAGTATTACATAGTGTGTGCTTACATTTAGAGATTTACTATTTACCCAATTGTACTGTGTGTGGACGTCTGGCTGATTTACTGTGAACAAGGTGGCATTTTTGTCACGTTTTTAAATTGGAATGAATGGCAAACTAGTTGGATTAAATTTATACTAAACTCTGTTCAAGACTGTGGGTTTAATTTGTTTTATTGGTAGGTTTTGTCACCAGCATTCAACTTAGCTGTGGGTCCACTGGCTGGGGCCTGTTGTGCTCTGACCTGCCTGAAATGTCTTTTTGATACATTTACAAGTAGTTATCTAGCAATAACGGCTTCAGTTTGACAATTACGGGCCTGACCATTACTATTTTCTCACAGGTTCTGCCACCATTCCAGCAGAATACATATCAGTGACATATATTATATCATCCGCTGTGAGAAAATAATTCCTGTGAGCTAGTTTTTTTACTGTGCCAATAGGAAATGAACCTGAGAGAAGGTGAACAAATATCTTCCTCAACCCCCTGGTCTTGTGAGATAAGAATTCATGCCCTGCTCTTCCTATGGGCTGGTGGAATATGAACATGCACTCTCGTCTCATAGGCTGATGGAATTCTCACCTTATTCTCATGGGGTATATAGAAAACTAACTCATGGTCTTCTCATCACATGGGCTGGTGGGCTTGGAACCTGTGCCCTTAACTTGTAGGCTTAACCTGGTCCAGTTGATTCTGCTTAGCCACATATAAACCCATGTCGTTTGTATTTTCTCTATTGCTAGCAGAAGTGACTTACGTGGCTAAGCAAAATCAATAGGACCAACCACATGAAGAAAATGTATAGACAAATGTTTAGAATGTGTTGCATGAGAATGTGCCATATCAAGACATGGACGCATGACGCAACATGAAACTGATGTCGTTTAACCTCCCTCCCTAACATGATGCAACATGAAACTGATGTCATTTAACCTCCCTCCCCAACATGATGCAACATGAAACTGATGTAATTTAACCTCCCTCCATAACATGATGCCACATGAAACTGATGTCGTTTAACCTCCCTCCATAACATGACGCTACATGAAACTGATATCATTTAACCTCCCTCCATAACATGATGCAACATGAAACTGATGTAATTTAACCTCCCTCCATAACATGATGCCACATGAAACTGATGTCGTTTAACCTCCCTCCCTAACATGACGCTACATGAAACTGATATCATTTAACCTCCCTCCCTAACATGACGCAACATGAAACTGATGTAATTTAACCTCCCTCCATAACATGATGCCACATGAAACTGATGTCGTTTAACCTCCCTCCCTAACATGACGCTACATGAAACTGATGTAATTTAACCTCCCTCCATAACATGATGCCACATGAAACTGATGTCGTTTAACCTCCCTCCCTAACATGACGCTACATGAAACTGATATCATTTAACCTCCCTCCATAACATGATGCAACATGAAACTGATGTAATAAGTCAATATGACTTATTTGTTCATAACACAAACTTTCATCATAACATGAACTGTGATAAATAACAGTGTTTTGTGGAAAAATACACCGATGTACAATGCTGAGTGAAATAGTCGCTAAGTTGCTAGCCCCCTCCCCCAATGAAACCCATTTTTTATTATCAAAGATGGTGCCTGAGGTGTCCATTTCCCATGAATTATTATCATCCACCTGCAGACCAGGAAGATACCCAACAGCTGAAATAGAAATAACTGCTAAGTTGCTAGCCCCCTCCCCCAATAAATAATTTTTTTTGTATCAAAGTTGGTGCCTAAAGTGTCCATTTCCCATGAATTATTATCGTCCACCAAGAAGACACCCAACTATGAACATTCTCTCTGAGACATTCGAATGTCTCTATAAATCAGCTAGACGAAGGTTTCAGGGTAAGTTGTGAGGTGCACTAAATGTGGGACTTAGTCACCATTGGCAGTAGCAGTATACTGACCCTCAAAGACATCCGACCTGTAAATTATACTGTTTTCACTGCTACCTGTTTGAAAAGAATAATGGCTTTTGGGCCCGGAGCATTGCACAAAAGATACCAACAATAGCTGTAGTGTATTTCATTAAGTGGAACGTTAGAAACGTGGCATCTTTGTAGGGCGCATGCAGTATGTGAATGTCTTGACCTCATGTTGGTAAAAAATCCTTGGGGTGTTGTGTTGAATGCCTGAGAGCAACTGAGTTTGACCATTTATTATCAGCTGTGCAATCCCTGTTCGGTGGGATCCTCTGGTCAGTGGTTATATGCTGGCCAGTGATAACTGCTGAGTGGGCGGTTATCAACTGTGTATCATTCATGCTTGGGTGAGGAAGCGAACGTGTTCAGCACAGTCACCATGACAATCATGGTAACAATCACCATGACAGTTACCATGACGGCTCAGCACAAGTGCGTGTGACAAATGCATTTCCAAGTACAATTCCTGTTAATATACCCAGGGGATTTCACTAACCGTCAACGTGGTTATATATTTAATTCACCTGTAGGGAAAGGCAATGTTAATTGAGCCATTTTTCATATCTAGGGCACAATCTTATTCATAAGTCAAAATTGTTTTTACTCACATAAACTGTGATTATTAGTAGATTATTTTATACCAAAATAATACATCTAACATGCATAGATGTGTAGCTGATTGAAACAGGGTTGATAAGCTGGCTCAACTAACACTTGGTGTGGGGTCAGTTGAGCCACAGTGTAGCGTAAGTTGAATGCTTTATTTGTATAATTTACGTAGGCCTTGAACTAAAATTTCATAACAACTCAACCAGTACATATATCTACCTAATTGGTACAACGTGCTGAATTAATAAGTCAACACACTCATTATTATAGACTTACAGGCCAATGGTAACCAGTGTACTGCTAATAATATGTTGCCTTGTAGTTCCAATGTCCCAGTTTGCTCGGAAAAATGAATTCCTTGATTTATGTTGGTGTAAAGAACACTCATCTTCGTTCTTTAACTGCTGCTCAACTAACCTTCCCTTGGGCCTTGGGTGGCTCAACTAACCCTCCTTTGGGCCTTGGGTGGCTCAACTAGCCCCGTTTTGACAATTAAGCTGTTTTGATTAACTTTTCATTAATGCGCGAAGTGATGTAAAGAATCTTCTTCCCTGTGCATAATTAAGCCATTTGTAAGTGCACAGACAATGAAGTCTGATAGTTTACACACCAGCAGACATTAATCACAATCACCAAACGGTTTTAAAAAACATCAAAAGACTCACATTTTCTGACCGTTGTGACAAATGACAGTTATTGTACGTCAGTCGTGTTCTTATAACAGGTTCAATCACTGGTCGAGTCGTACCGTCTAACTGTCGCTGCTGTTGTTTCCTGGGAAGGATGGGTGGCTCAACTAACCCAGTTGCTCAACTAACACTGCCTTCCCCTATATGTACGGGAGTATAGCTGCCGTATATTGAACATCTTAATATGGATTCAACGGACCAACCATGACATTCTTATCACTGAATCACTGTCAGTTATATTTTCATAATAATAAAAACTTCTATCATGTTTATTGTTTACATTAGAAAGCAACTGGATATATATAAACACATAAGACAATAATAACGTGTCTGTAGCCTATAGTCTACATCTGTAGGCAAAAATTTTCGCCCCGCTCTTCGTCTCTGGTACTAGTAGCAACAGCCAGATAGAAAAACATTGTAGGGCGATTGACTTTGCCTAATACATATGTTGTTTATATTTTTATTTGCTTAGTGAAGAAAACGATTGAACACAAATCTCTGGCGTTGGCCCCGTGGTGTGCCCTTGTGCTTAATAAAACATGTTCCATTCATCATAACTATGTCAGTCTACCGCACGGCTGGCCACTACTGGCCGCCAAGAGCGGCAGGAAATGATATGGCATAATCTATGCGTGTATTGTTCAGTGTACAAACCCGCTGAAGTGTTTTTGGTGTTGTAGCGCAAATACACCGGCGTATGTCCGCGATACAGTTCACGATGACTGAGCAGTAACTTATTTATGTAATCTCTTGGCCGCCGGCCACGTTGACGCTAGTGGAATTGAGCAAAGCAAAGGCTTCTGTTCCCGTGATTGTTCTTACTGGTAGAAATTCTGATCATTTTGATAATAAAATTAGGTTATCTAGTAGGCCTACAAAGTATATCTATTCTAATATTTTGATCGCCCAAACATGTTTTAATTAACCATTATTTTTAAACATAATTTCACCGTTATCTGTTCCCCGTCCAATAACAACATGATGGTCCGGTCGAAGCATTCAAATTAAACATATGTAACGGTCATATTATATTAATAAAACGTGTTTCATTAAAACACACATGTTTGATCAAGATGCATGACTAGATATCATTTATGCAATGTAACTTGATTTTAGGCAATGTAGGTAAATTAAACAGATATAATTATCTTTGAACATGCATCAGTTGCGTTATTGAGACAAATTAAGGTGGGTTCAGGGGTGCTGCATGGTCTTACTGAGGCAGCGCATATACCCAAAACATTAATTACGAGATTGTCTAAGGCGTACACCCCGCCGCCCCCCCTTCTGTGGCTAAAATTTCAAAAGGCGTGCATTAGGGATAATCTCAAAACATCGGTGTCTGGGGTTCAACGAAATCGGTTTTGTGTCGTATAAGTCGATTTTGTTGTAAACACTTGCGTTGATGTGCGTTCAGTGACAGCAAGAGGGTTTGTGAGTGACAGTTGACAACGAAACATAGCACTCGGTCAATCAACAACGCACTGACGGCGAACTGGCAGTCTGTCATCGAAACGGTGGACTCTGTATCGACCATAGCGTACCTACTCACGTTGCAATTGAGCAAGCTTTAAAATAGTCGTGACCAATTCAAATGATTAGACGTGACCGCCGAGCTACTGTGTGAATGCCCCCATGGACACGGATTAGAAAAAAATAGTATTGTGGAATCGAATCTTTCAAATCCTGATAAATTTAGGTAAAACCTGAATAAATCTAAGATGCCATTCTAAATTATTATTAGGACCGTTAAACATTGAATAAATCTAAGATGCCATTCTAAGTTATTATTAGGACCGTTACACATTGCATAAATCTAAGATGCCATTCTAAGTTATTATTAGGACCGTTACACATTGCGTAACCTTCATCTCCATATATCCGGATAACTGTAATATATTCAGTCGCGTTAAACAAATTAAAACGTGGTGCCAAGAATGGTAATTGTGAAGATATAAATGGCATATTTGTAGTGCATATTCACGTAAAACTAACAAATGTACGTCAAACTTAACTAAACATTAGACGCCACTCTAATTAAGTTATTATTAGGGCCAATACAAATTACGTGATTTTTATCTTTGTACTTTTACACGTGGATAACGTTGATGCATTAAGTCACGTGAACCAATTTAAAACATGGTATCGAGAATAATAATCGTAGATATGCAAATAGTGAATTTATGGGACGTTCAACCGTACCCCCAAACGTTCCCCAACCGTGCCCCCAAACGTTCCCCAACCGTGCCCCCAAACGTTCCCCAACCGTGCCCCCAACCGTTCCCCAACCGTGCCCCCAACCGTGCCCCCAAACGTTCCCCAACCGTGTCCCCAAACGTTCCCCAACCGTGCCCCCAAACGTTCCCTCAACCGTGCCCCCAAACGTTCCCCCCAACCGTGCCCCCAAACGTTCCCCAACCGTGCCCCCAAACGTTCCCCAGCCGTGCCCCCAAACGTTCCCCAACCGTGCCTCCAATTATGCTCTGACTTGCTCCTAGTTGTAATGGAGAAATGGTGCTACCCTGGATAAATGCCACAGATCGTTTACAAAGCGGCGACCTCATTCGGGGCTTCGATCTAAATGCGCCGGTGTAAAACACCTTCCCGAAACGACGGTACGTCCCGTTTTAATTATCCCGGCAATTAAACGTGTCCACTGAGTTTGATGGGTGGTTGGGACGTCTTGCATCAGAGGCAGGCTTTGCCCGGGAACGACCGGTCTTCGTCGAATCTCTGATCTAGTTTCTGATCTAGTTTCTCATGTCGACTCTTTGATGTTCTAAATTTAGCGCGTTCTGCCAGAAGATGTCTCTAATCAGCCATCTAGGTGTTCCAGATTCAAATCGCCCCCTTTATGATCCGCGGTAGTCTTGTAGGTGTTCAAATTACTCACGCACACGTGAACACGTGAATTACGTTAATGCGATGTGACTGATGGGTTCTTATATAGCGCAGTATCTAGTCCCTGGGACTGCTCTAAGCGCTGTACACACGCCAACTCGACTTATGTGGGAAGAATTCAGCCACACTGCAATTACTGCGCGAAGACTATTCGTTCGCATACACACATCTAGCCGGGTGCTCGTTTACAAAGACTGAACTGAAGCAACGTGGAGTAAACGAAATTGCCCAATCTTCGAAACTCGGATGTGTTCAGGGTTGATGTGTTCGGAGTGTATGTGTTCGGAGTGGACGGCAGAAGAGAAGAGGAAGGCCGCGATTGAGATGGGAGGGAGGATTGTGAAGAGCGATTTGGTGGGACTGGGAGTTGAGAAAGTGAGCGGGGGATTGGGGGAGTGGAGACGGGAGGTGGAGAAGACAGCGACGCGGGGGCAATGCCGGAAGAAAGAACTAAAACAACAGTCGAGAACCAGTATCGACCCCTTATAGTCCACGAATATAAGGTTTCACCTCACACAAATTGCAACAAAAGGTTTCTTGACCGTTTCCTACCCAGAAAAGTGTCCTTAACTATCAAAAAAGTCGGTTTTTTAAGTTGGTTGCAGGTTTGCTAGAAGAACCCGAGAGACAGAAATAATGAATTGCCCACCGTATTGTCCTTCCTCCTCACCAGGTGTCGCCACGAATCTAACAGCAGTCGTGGATAAGAATGAGTAGTTGCTCTAGAGAGCAAGAACCGTGCTAACAGGCTGAGTTGTTGCTCTAGAGAGCAAGAACCGTGCTAGCAGGCTGAGTAGTTGCTCTAGAGAGCAAGAACCGTGCTAACAGGCTGAGTAGTTGCTCTACAGAGCAAGAACCGTGCTAACAGGCTGAGTTGTTGCTCTACAGAGCAAGAACCGTGCTAGCAGGCTGAGTTGTTGCTCTAGAGAGCAAGAACCGTGCTAACAGGCTGAGTTGTTGCTCTACAGAGCAAGAACCGTGCTAACAGGCTGAGTTGTTGCTCTAGAGAGCAAGAACCGTGCTAACAGGCTGAGTAGTTGCTCTAGAGAGCAAGTGATTAATATCGAGTAAACGCTCTTGAAAGAAATAGCCGTGTCAACAGCTCAGAAGTCCTGGACAAAAGGTACTCACCGAGGACAAGACACCCACGAGGACAAGACACCCACGAGGGGCATATTTAAAAACGCACATACATCATGACATTTTCTCACAGTTAATTTGTAAGTAATGTGTAGGTAATTTGTAAGCAACCCAATATTCTACAAGAAAGTGTTGCTCGCTCGAGTCACAGCAGAGACCTAGCCAGACATGGGATCACGGGAGTCATGACCCCCATCCCGGATAAAAAAATATTTTTAAAAAATATGTAACGTACCCGCCCCAGACCCCCATTCATCGTTCCCTCGGGTGGCCCCCTCCGATAATAAATTTACGTATTTTTGAGGATATATCATCATGACGTATGATGTTATAAGCATAGGAAGAGTCATAATTAGGGGAGAGCGTAATATGTGGCGTTGAATAATAAATACATGTTCAGTTGTTTTCGAAATGCTGTTAAGGTTACCGATGAAAGTGAGACCGTCCACCCTTACCAGCCTGCAAAGAACAATCGTGTTAGACCCACCGGTGTCACTCTCTGCGCAGGACCAGACTGCCGGTCACGGCCTATTTATTGGGTAATGTTGCGCGGTCAAGCGGGCCGGCTCTCACCAGCCGCAGACTGACCTGCATTATTAGCCGTGTATAATATTACAGTTCTCCAGGTCACTCGGCTGAATAGACCCAGCTCACCGTTAATATCGTCGAGTGCTGCGTCACCGCGGGTATTTTCCTTACACGTCTTGTAATGAACCGGATCACGTCTTCGGGGGTTAACAGTCATAGCACCTGGTGGGTGGGTCAAGGCAGGAGAAGGTAACGTGCGTGTTGTGCCTCCAGCTAATCATCTGATGGGGATACATACATGTATAAAGTCCAAATTTAGAGGTCGCAGTTTTGAAAATATTATCCAAATATGTGATCATTGCTGAGGAATGGTGAGGATAGAAGTCTGGACATGTCCGCACCCGTAAGGTATAATTCGCCCTAAATAGAGGACTATTTGCGTAAGACAAAGTGTAATGTGTGGGCTATATATACTATGTTTAGTAGTTGACAACTGCCATTTAACAGTGGTTATGGTGTGATTAACAGACTACAATTAGAGACATGTTTATTTAGCTAAATGTATTGGTCACAAGTGTGTGGCTATGCCACGGGGTAATGGTGCATAACCACCCCATAACCACACATGTGTTGATGTGGTTGTACCCGCACGTATTGCTTTACGGTCAGACGTGCTGATACCCGCCACCTTTCCGGCTTCGCTGGGGACGCGTTACCCTAAAAGCATTTTGTTTAACAAAACAACAGACGAGGAGATTCAGATGAGATAACATAGAAGCTGTCAGGTTCCCTACTCCGATCTGCGCCACTGAGACTCCGCCGTACGACTACCTGAAGGTGGAGACACATCAAATCAGTAGACCGAGCCGCTCCATGTGTTTTTTTAACTATTATATGCACTAATCTAATTTTTTTGGCCAATAGTAAAATAGAGTGCAACTCACTATACACTGTGTAAATTATGCACTTGACTGGTGACATTTTAATATTATTAATCAGTTGACAGGTCAAACAATACAAAATGGACAATAGTATGTTGCGTTTTGTATACATCATGTTATGACACACGTTGTGCACGTGGGGCAAGACGGTTCCTGTGTCTTATGTGTAACATGTATCACACATGTATCACACATGTATCACACATGTATCACACATGCCCAATTATGTTTAATACATTTAATATAATATGAACGTTGCATAATTAACATTCTGCTAACCTGTAAGGCTGTAATTATGATGGAATATTAGTAAACCAATGTTATATTATGTATGGATTGTAAGGCATGCATGATATGTTAACTCCAATTTAAATTTAACAACTAGAATGGCCTGACGCATTACTATCAAACCATTTGTATATATTATTTACATTTTAAGTTCAGGCAATAGTTTGTTCATATACGCGAAACCCATGGAGGAGGGAGAGGACCGTCTTGCCCCAGGCATGGGGAAGACGGCTGTGTAGGGTACTCTTACTATTTTTCAAATGCAACTCAGCTAGGTTGTCTATTTGCTGAAAATAGTTTTCCAAAGGGTAACACACATATTTGAAAGTTTTCCTTAGGGGGCCCAGGCTACCCTACTCCATATTTTGGCACCGCCACAACTTGACCCTACCACAGTCTGGTCCTTTCACAATTTGGTCATGCAAAAGTGTGATCCTGTGAAAATGTTGCCATATAACATTGTTGTATGACATTGGATAGAACATTGTTGTGTGTCATTGGATAGAACATTGTTGTGTGACATTGGATAGAACATTGTTGTGTGACATTGGATAGAACATTGTTGTATGACATTGGATAGAACTTTGTTGTATGATATTGGATATACCATTGTTTTGTGACATTGGATAGAACATTGTTGTGTGACTTTGGATAGAACATTGTTGCATGACATTAGATATAACATTGTTGCGTGACATTAGATATAACATTGTTGTGTGACATTGGATAGAACATTGTTGTGTGTCATTGGATAGAACATTGTTGTGTGACATTGGATAGAACATTGTTGTGTGACATTGGATAGAACATTGTTGTGTGACTTTGGATAGAACATTGTTGTGTGACATTGGATAGAACATTGTTGTATGACATTGGATAGAACATTGTTGCGTGACATTGAATAGAACATTGTTGTGTAACATTGGATAGAACATTGTTGTGTGACACTGGATAGAACATTGTTGTCTTTCCCTCTTCCGTCCTACGGTTTGACATCTGCTATCTCTATAATTACTCTTCATTCTCTTCTGTCATGTTCTCTCCGTACCAGCCATTAAAACATTTCTTCTTTATGTTGTTGTCGATGTAGCTGTAGTTGCCGATGTTGCTGTTGTTGTCGATGTCATTGTTGTCGATGTCATTGTTGTCGATGTAGTAGCCGTCGTCATAGCCTCCACAAACGTAACCAGAATAAGAGGAACGTGACGTTCCCCAACCGTGCCCCCAAACGTTCCCCAACCGTGCCCCCAACCGTTCCCCAACCGTGCCCCCAAACGTTCCCCAACCGTGTCCCCAAATGTTCCCCAACCGTGCCCCCAAACGTTCCCCCAACCGTGCCCCCAAACGTTCCCCCAACCGTGCCCCCAAACGTTCCCCAACCGTGCCCCCAAACGTTCCCCAACCGTGCCCCCAAACGTTCCCCAACCGTGCCTCCAATTATGCTCTGACTTGCTCCTAGTTGTAATGGAGAAATGGTGCTACCCTGGATAAATGCCACAGATCATTTACAAAGCGGCGACCTCATTCGGGGCTTCGATCTAAATGCGCCGGTGTAAAACACCTTCCCGAAACGACGGTACGTCCCGTTTTAATTATCCCGGCAATTAAACGTGTCCACTGAGTTTGATGGGTGGTTGGGACGTCTTGCATCAGAGGCAGGCTTTGCCCGGGAACGACCGGTCTTCGTCGAATCTCTGATCTAGTTTCTGATCTAGTTTCTCATGTCGACTCTTTGATGTTCTAAATTTAGCGCGTTCTGCCAGAAGATGTCTCTAATCAGCCATCTAGGTGTTCCAGATTCAAATCGCCCCCTTTATGATCCGCGGTAGTCTTGTATGTGTTCAAATTACTCACGCACACGTGAACACGTGAATTACGTTAATGCGATGTGACTGGTGGGTTCTTATATAGCGCAGTATCTAGTCCCTGGGACTGCTCTAAGCGCTGTACACACGCCAACTCGACTTAGGTGGGAAGAATTCAGCCACACTGCAATTACTGCGCGAAGACTATTCGTAAACGAAATTGCCCAATCTTCGAAACTCGATCGATTGAGAGTCTACGCCACACCACAGGATAATGCAGATGATTGGAGGGTGTTGTGTTACGGGATAATGCAGATGATTGGAGGGTGTTGTGTTACGGGATAATGCAGATGATTGGAGGGTGTTGTGTTGCGGGGTTAAGCAGGTGATGTGGATGGTTTTGTGTTACGGGTGTAATGCAGGTGATTGGAGAGTGTTGTGTTACGGGTGTAATGGAGGTGATTGGAGGGTGTTGTGTTACGGGTGTGATGCACGTGATTGTAAGGTGTTGTGTTACGGATATAATGCAGGTGACTGGAGGTTGTTGTGTTATGGATGTAATGCTCTTTGCCTCTGTCTTTCAGAAGAGACACCAACAGTCGTTAGTCCATCTGGTGTCTATCCAAACATGATGTAAATGTGTAACTTGTTGTCGACTCACCGAGTGGTGGTCTCTCTATCTAACCCACAGATTCTTATAACTCCCGCGACCGGGGCTGCTTCCAGGCCGGGCGCGTGAGAGGAGCCGCGCAGGCCGTGTGGACGGCTGTGACGCCGTAGCTGGCACCATACAGGGGTCTACAGCCGTGTCTGGATGGATCCTACTTTCTCTGTTATTATATCAAACACAAACGCGAAACTGTTCGCATATGATCATTCGTGGAACGTGGTCAGAAGTGTCAACACAACATGTGCGCTGTTATGTATGGAATGGAATGATGCTCATAGATCGTGCGTCACACCGCGACGTAGAAACCCTAGCGGTAAGGGAAAAACAACAAGAGAAAGTCCAAGTTTGCAAAAACAACTGTGTGAGAAGAGACAGAGACAAGCGAAGAATGGAGGAGCTCAGGGAAGAGGTTGGTGTAAAAGGGAATTTCAATGGGAAGCTGGCGAGGAGTCGGTTAAAGTGGTCTGGACACACATGGAAGATGACCGACGAAGAGAGCGGATGTGTTCAGAGCGGATGTGTTCAGGGTTGATGTGTTCGGAGTGGATGTGTTCGGAGTGGATGTGTTCGGAGTGGACGGCAGAAGAGAAGAGGAAGGCCGCGATTGAGATGGGAGGGAGGATTGTGAAGAGCGATTTGGTGGGACTGGGAGTTGAGAAAGTGAGCGGGGGATTGGGGGAGTGGAGACGGGAGGTGGAGAAGACAGCGACGCGGGGGCAATGCCGGAAGAAAGAACTAAAACAACAGTCGAGAACCAGTATCGACCCCTTATAGTCCACGAATATAAGGTTTCACCTCACACAAATTGCAACAAAAGGTTTCTTGACCGTTTCCTACCCAGAAAAGTGTCCTTAACTATCAAAAAAGTCCTAAGAAATCCTAGCCCGGACTTCAGTGGAATAGAGGAATACTACAGCAAAGCAAAATGGCCACGTCTACATTATGTAAAATAAAATAAAGACACCGCCGTCACGTCCCTTGTGATTTGTACAGAAACGGCGGCCATCACGCATATGCACCAGTGCAACAGGTTCGACGCAAGACATATTTTATTTTACTGACTAGGCCCTAATAAATTAACAGGAACTGTTCGTCAACACATTTTTGTGGTCGTGTCGAAGAATGCTGAGTCAGCGTTACGCATTAATGCACATGTAGGGACTCTACACGCAACGTATCGCAATTTTACGTCTGAAAAATAAAAACTGATTAATAATTTTACCCCCTTACTCCCAATGGCGAGTTGCCAAAAACAAACGTTGTGGAAGCTTCACGTGTGAGCTGGAAGTGAACCGAAACATATTTCAACATGACAGATATGCCCCATCCATACACTGCCGTAGAGCTATATGTATGGAGTCAACCACGTCGTTAATGTCGAGCACTCCGCCTGCTTGGCGCCTCTCGCGAGCCCGTCCGGGAAACAGCTCGTGCCGCGAGAGCTGGAATCTTTGAATCCCGGACAGGTTAAACATGTATTCCCTGTGTAGGATATTTTACTTTCCCTGGCATAGACACCAGGCAGGATGGACCAATGTATTTTAGTGTATCTTCCGAAAGACTCGGAAAAAGTGGGACGAACGAAATTGACGAAGTTTCCGAACGGCGGCAGGTGGAATCAAACCACCGTCTTCTCGATCGGCAGTCGGGTGCTCTAACTGCTACACAAATGAGAAAAATCGTACATCGACGAGGATTATTATAGATTATGTGTGAGTAACTTGAAGTTATCCAGACGCCCACCTAACCAGCCATCACAAGAGGGAAAAAGATTAATGTTCTTCTTCCATTTCCACCAGATTATTCCAGAAAGTGACGATGACATTAACCTAAGCTCAACCCATATAAGCTGCGCCAGGAACGTGTTTAGGGTTTGGGAAATGTTACCACTGTTACTGCTTGCTGCGAAGGAACGAAACACACATGTTTCTAAAACACCATCTGTATCTATGTGTTTAGGCAGGCAAGAAAATACCAATAGGCCGACTCATTATAGGGAGCACATTAGGCCTAACTATATTATGAATAGCCCCCCCCCCCGAATTCATACAAGTTGTTAGCAGAATCGTTGGACAGGATCAGACGGCCCCAAATTCCGTTCGGTTTTTTAAGTTGGTTGCAGGTTTGCTAGAAGAACCCGAGAGACAGAAATAATGAATTGCCCACCGTATTGTCTTCCTCCTCACCAGGTGTCGCCACGAATCTAAAAGCAGTCGTGGATAAGAATCAGTAGTTGCTCTAGAGAGCAAGAACCGTGCTAACAGGCTGAGTTGTTGCTCTAGAGAGCAAGAACCGTGCTAACAGGCTGAGTAGTTGCTCTAGAGAGCAAGAACCGTGCTAACAGGCTGAGTAGTTGCTCTTAGAGAGCAAGAACCGTGCTAACAGGCAGAGTAGTTGCTCTAGAGAGCAAGTGATTAATATCGAGTAAACGCTCTTGAAAGAAATAGCCGTGTCAACAGCTCAGAAGTCCTGGACAAAAGGTACTCACCGAGGACAAGACACCCACGAGGACAAGACACCCACGAGGGGCATATTTAAAAACGCACATACATCATGACATTTTCTCACAGTTAATTTGTAAGTAATGTGTAGGTAATTTGTAAGCAACCCAATATTCTACAAGAAAGTGTTGCTCGCTCGAGTCACAGCAGAGACCTAGCCAGACATGGGATCACGGGAGTCATGACCCCCATCCCGGATAAAAAAATATTTTTAAAAAATATGTAACGTACCCGCCCCAGACCCCCATTCATCGTTCCCTCGGGTGGCCCCCTCCGATAATAAATTTACGTATTTTTGAGGATATATCATCATGACGTATGATGTTATAAGCATAGGAAGAGTCATAATTAGGGGAGAGCGTAATATGTGGCGTTGAATAATAAATACATGTTCAGTTGTTTTCGAAATGCTGTTAAGGTTACCGATGAAAGTGAGACCGTCCACCCTTACCAGCCTGCAAAGAACAATCGTGTTAGACCCACCGGTGTC